>BMAV01001485.1:4223-36421 GCA_019973955.1 Trichonephila inaurata madagascariensis | reverse complement strand
ACACACACACACACACACACACACCTTTTCTTTGTTTCAATGACTTTTTTTGACTTTGCTATCAACTAACTCAATACTGAAGAGTCTAAATATTTTAATTTTGCTACAGTTGATGACCAATGGAATTTCTAAGACAACGCTAGCCATCATTGAATGAAATTTGGTATATGTTTTTCGGTGAGGAGTAATGTTATTCATGTAACCCAATTCATAGATTATTTTCCATACGTGCGTCAACCCTTTTGTGCGACGGGTCTTAGAATCTATCTAGTATATGGAGACGACAGTTTCCTGAAGCACGTTTCGATAAGGCAAATGCATAAAAATCCATTAGTGACGCATAAAAGATATTTTGAATGTGGTATTTTATTCTAGTTTACGATTCTATCATTTTTATAGATGGGGTAGTTTACTTTGCCTTGGGATTCGATCCTTTGTCCAAATTCATCTTGGCTTTAAAAGTGTATTTTGAAGAAAACTGAAATTTTTCTCGATCAAATGTTGGTCTTAAAATAGGCCGACATCTTTATGACTCATTTCTTCTATGGAAACACATAAAAACTCTTTTTTTGGTTTCAATAACTTAATAACATGTGTCATCAACCGTCACGATAAGCTTCCATTTATCTAAAGTTAGAGGATTTTCATATAGTTTTCTGCAGTTTTTTGTTTTCGGAGTGTTTCTATAAAAAGGATCATGACTCTAAGTATAAAAACTTCCTTTAACTTTAAATCTTTATGATTAATAATATTTGAAGTTTGAGGGAACATTTAATGTCTCATTTTTGTGGCTTTTAGATAGAACTTTCTTTAAATTTCATTCTTGTAATCTTCTTATTGTCGCTCAGATTTGAATAGCTTTACGATAAGAACCTTCGTTGTTTTCTAATTACGATAAAATTAAGTTAATTCTTGTTTCGTTCTTTTAAGCTTCAATATATTATGAATTCCTTTCGTTGAAATAATATAACCATGATGTTAAAAACGTTTTACAATTAGTGTAAAAATGAATAAATGTTTTCTCTTAAGACGAATTTACAAAGTCAACCAAACCTTGATACATTTTAGGGATCATTTTTCTAAGAAAACAGCTCAGTTTATTTTATATTTAAGAAAATAAAGTTGATTAAACAAATTCCATATTAATTATACGGAAATGAACAAATCAAAGCGAGAGGTAAAGAAAATTCTAAAATGGTTTTCATGATTTACAAACAATATTTTGTGCATTATTTTCACTGTAAATGAATTATTATCGTAAAACGTATTGTAAATATTCAAATTAAAATATGAGAAGCGAGCATTTAATCTTTAGATTCAAACAATTACTCTCTAGAACTGATGTTAAAAACTAAAGTTTGAAAAAAAAATATTTCATTCAGACATTACTTTCCTAGTAACTAATTGTACAATAACATTTATAAACAGAATACATAAATTTAAAAAATCTAACTGTTTCAGGAAATGATGCATTCTCATCTTCTTTAACTAATCATCGAGCATCAAGGCGAGGCCTCTTTTTTTACCTACTATAATTCTTTCCATTCTCTGCCACATAGATATCTCAGGCAAAAATTTCAAGGTTTTCATCTTTTTTTCAATTTAAATTGCAGAAGGTATTCTTACTGTTATATAATTTCATCTACTTAATGTTCAAATGCTTATATCTTTCTAAGTGAGGAAACGTAGAAGAGGGTAGCCGTCATATAATAAAATTTGCAGAAACACATGGCAAATTCTCATGAGAAAGAAATACAGTAATTCCTCACACTACCCCGATTTTCCTGCATCAGGCGTTGCACGATTTTCATATCTCGTCAATTCGTCTTTTGGTTGAGCTCTACACAACTGGATCACTCATTCCCCGCTTTCTGTTCAGCTAATGTACATGTACTGACGAATCGCGTGGAATCGGAGCTTAGCCGAAATTTTTTTTTTTGAGTTATATTTATTTCTTATCTATGGAGAGTGTGTTTATTATTAAATGTTATAATTATTACATAGGATTTGTTATATGTGTTATATCTAAGCAGATTTGAGAGACACAGCTATGTCATCCGAACAAAGTAGAACTGTGAATCTATTATTACAGACTTCGATACAAAATAAAAAGTTATGAATTAGCAAAAAAGTTTCATCTAAAGCAATGAATGGTCAGAAAACTTATAACAAGTAATATAATTTTTTTAAAGTCATTTCCTACTTAGGTTAATAATTTTTTTTTATTTTAGTTACTTTTTATTGAATAATTATAACGAATAAAATATGCATATGTCAGAATCAGAATATTAAGTGGCAAAAAAGAAAGCGATTTTTCTTGAAATTTCCCACTTTCCTTTCTATAAATGGTGTTGGACAATTATTTTTGTTTGTTACGTCACTATTCCTTCACTAATTAAATTCAATTAATCCAATAAAATAGTATACTTTTGTAAAAAGAACTCACATTCTCAGAAATTAGGCCTTTAAAATCCATGACCTTTGGATTAGAAGTCTAACTCGCAATCCATTGCACGACAGGGACACAACGAATGATTTTCGTTTTTATATATGGTGATGGGCTGTTATTTTTGTTTTTTTACTATTTATTTGTTAATTAAATGGAATTAATGAATTAATATTTGAAAAAACCGTATTAACTTCAAGTGTCATCCACTACAAGTTTAAAAAAAATGTATTTGAACTTGAGTGGAGGAATAAAAAGTATTTTATTAACGATTAAAAACGTTAAGGTATCATCGCTGAAATGGAAACCATATTAAAATTATGATCTAAGCTGCTTTGTGGTGCTTTTGTAAGCTAAATTATGGTGCCGTTTGGGACGATTAAGGAATCGCTTGGCGCGTAGCACTCCGACACATCATACACAAATTCCAAATAAATTTCAGATTAAAAAAAACAAAAACATTTTCTTTCAGAGGCACTTCATTATGATACCATATTTCCCCTTCATGCCGTGTTAAATGATAATTATTTGCGGTTATTTTTAACGACAAATAATACTAAAATAAATTACTTTCAGAATCGTTTGGTGAAAAATATAATACTCTTATTCCTTGTTAAAAGTAAGACCGTTTTATCAAAGCTTATATAAATAAAAGATGTAATTAAAAATATTTCTAAACATGTGTTTTAATGAATGAGTCTAATATCGAACAAGTTTAACTTTGAAGCACATTAAAATATTGAAATAAAATGCGCGTAGAAACAAAATTAAAAAAAAAATACAATATTAATTAAGAATACATCAGAGTAAAACCTAAAATAAAAATAATATTGATCTATCTATATCGTAAATTATGTTATCAATGCTTTTGTTTTGAATAAAAATTTACTAATCAATATAGTTTTAATTTGAAACCAAGTCTTATCTTAAATGAAATGATAGTAAAACTCCTGATATTTAAAATAAATGTAGTTTAAAATTTAAACTTTATGACTGTTTTTATTTTTAAATGTATAAAATTACGTGTTCGGCAAGCAACATAATGATGATCATTAACGTTATAACATTTCAATATTTCTTTCATTACAGTTAATAAAAAAAGACAGATAACTCTACAAATACTGATTCTTGATCTTATTTTAAAAGAGTTTTGTACAAGTAAATTTCTTACCTTATGATTATAGCATTCGAATTTCTCCATTTTCTTCTACAACTGCAGTTATTGCACATAGTCTCGAATAGAGCTTCTTTTAAACACTATTGCCAATTTTTTCGTTTTATTTTTACAAAATTTTTAATTTATTACTTCCTTTTTGCCATCGCAGCATTAAATTTTTATTTCTGCTTTGCCATCATGGAGTTAAGATTTTTATTTCTATTTTGCGTTCCCAATAATTCCATTTCTTTTTCGTTTTGTTATCACAATTATTATTATTTTCTTCCATTTATTCAATTCTATATTGAATTTACTTCATCTGATTTGTTAATGAAAAAAAAAAATTTTTTTTTTTCAGTTTGTCATAGATGAGAATTTTTTTTATTTGAATTTCTGACAGCAGTATTAAATTTTTTTATCGTTTGCACCTATATTTTTAAAACAAGAACTGTGAATAAAAAGGTTAATTTTTTGCTGTCATTTAAATACTTTTTTGAATGTTATTATTAAAATTAAAAATTATTAATATTAAAAAATTATTATTATTTCACTAAACAAAAACTCTTAGTCGGGGGAAAATTTCACTTTACTGTATGCATTAATTAAACATCTAATGAACAGATTATTCATGCTTTATTTTCTTACCTATAAGCGTTTTTATTCTTTTTTCTTACCTGTAATGCTTTTTTACTTTTATTTGCTTTACCTTATTTTACCTTATATATTACAAAAAGGTTTGATTATAAGAGATTTTTAATTAGACTATTGCCTATGTACTTTTTATTATAGATTGTATTTCATTTAATAATTCTACATTTATATCATAATGTAGCAATAAAAGAAAAATTCTAATACTTAATTTTCAAGTACATTTATTTTATTATACTGCATGTTAATAAATTCTTGTTTCAGAACCGCAGAATTAATTGAATACACAATTGATTTGTGGCATTTTAGTTTTTATTTATTTCTCTCTGTACTTGTACTTTGAATATTTGCTGTTCGTGTATATATGGTGCGTGTGTTGGATACGTTGTGGTTACCATATACCCTTAAAAACTCAAATTAAGGAATCTAATCAAAATGAGAAGAATTATTCAATTAAAATGATTGAAAGTATTTCCCAAATAAAAGTTTGTTTTAAAAATCTTATTTTTATTCTCATGCATTGATTAACTTCTGTAAGAGAAATAAATATTTAACAGCACCATTAATTATAATTTTCAGTAGAAATAGAGCTGCGATAACAATTCCGCTTTCATTAATAATTTCCCAAATTTTAAATAATAAAATACCTGTGTTTTTTCAAGGCAGCAATATTTTAGTCGATTAATAAACAGTAAATCATACTGAAAATTATTCTTTTGTAATTAATGAATCCACATTGAAATTAATAAAAACACATTTAAAACTCAAATTTGTATATAAGAACGTAGCACTAATTCGAAATTTATGAGAATGCTTGGGATTTTTAGGAGCTATAAAGAAATAAATGCACGGGATAATATAAAGAACTTTATGTTGAAAAATGTGATTCAAAATAGCCAAGCTCGAGAGCAGTGTTTGTGGAATGTCAGTTAAAATTTCCACAAATAATTACTATCTTCAGTGCCATATCAGGCTCAAGGCTATCGACCTACTATCCTATCTTTCAGTTTTTTGATTTTAAATTGTGGACACTTTTAAATTGTTAGGTTTTTTAAGTTTGTATGCTTATAGAAAATTTTGCGTTGCACAGAATACTAAGTATTTTATATAACTTTGAAGGAAATTTAATACTAAATTCAGTACAAAAAACAAAATTCAAATATTTGCATTGCATAAAAAGTTATGCTGTAATAACTGTCGATATACATTAGATAATGATGAAAGTAGTGAGTTATCAGAAGTTAATGAGGTTGCCTTTAATCTTTATTACAGCTTCAGATCGATGTTTCATTGGGCTGAAAATAGTTTTAAGCTCTTCCTTCGTTATTACATGATACCAGTAAAAATTATATCCTCTATTAGCTTCATTTTATTTCATGGGTACTTCATTCGGACACGAGGTTTCAAACTGTGCCACAAGTTTTCGATAGGATTGAGGTCAGGACTGTTTTCTGGCTAGGATAACACTGATATTTAGTCAAAAAGCAATGACATCAAATAAAAGAGTAGATTGGACACATGTGCGACTAGAAAAGGGATATTTCCTTTGTTAAAATTACATAACAGGTGGGAAGTTTAGTGATTACATCTGGAGACTGAGAGTTTTGTTTAAGATGTCAGGAGACAAATTTTATAAGAAAAAGAGCAAGAAATATCCGAAAAAGGTGCACCACATCTGTTAATGGCAGAAGAAAAAAAATACTATGTTTCAGAGATAAAATAATTTCATGGATATCCATCAGAAGTGATGGGAGTGATGCTGCTGCTCCTGTCAGTTCAAAAATAATCAGGAATAGATTAGTAGATGTAAGACTGAAAGGGGTAGAGTTCCACGAATAATGCCGTATCTCAATTTACAGCAGCTCTAAAAGGGACTACAGTGGGCAATGGAACACATTAATTGGACAAATGATTATTGGTCACAAGTTATACAGAAGTACGAAACTAAAATATCGTTATTCGGAAGTGATAGCTAGAAGTAAAATATTAAGAAGTATAATAGCAGAAATGCTACATCCTAACTGCATCCAGGCAACTATGAAGTAACCACATATTTTTATCACTTAGTTATGAATATCAGCAGAGGGTATCGGTTGCCTTCATATCATTGATAGGACGCTGAATGTTATATAAAATACATTGAAACCATTCTGGAACCTAAACTTCTGCCTTCCACCAAGGATTTATTTACCAACAATGCTTCATTTATTTTTCAGCAAGATTCTGCTCCTTGTCACACAGTAAAGTAATTGAAACACTCTGGTACCATTCTAAGATCATTGAGTTATTGCCTTTTCCAGGAAACAGTCCTGACCTCAATCCTATCGAAAACTTGTGGCCCCGTTTGAAAACTCTTGTCCGAATGAGGTACCCATGAAATAAAAAGGAACTAATTAAGCATATAATTTTTACTGGTATCATGTAGTAACGAAGGAAGAGCTTAAAACTATTTTCAGCTAAATGAAATCGATGTGAAGTTGTAATAAAGAATAAAGGTAGCATCAATAAACTCTGATAACTCACTGCTATCATCAGTATCTAATGTATATTGACACTTATTACAGTATAACTTTTATGCGTTGCAAATATTTTAATTTTGTTTTTCTGTATTGAATTCAGTATTACATTCCCTTTAAAATGGTACAAAATACTTAGCATTTGTACAACGTAAAATATTCTATAAACACACACATACAAACTTAAAAACCTAACAATTTAAAAAAGTGTCCACAATTTTAGCCACCACTGTAATTTAACACTAAGTCAGTGTTTCTCAAACTTTCAATATTATCGACCCAATTTCAATTATAATTTTCATCGCATTCCCCTCCATACAATAACAGTGTATTGAATTCAATAGTAATATACCTTGACGTAAAGCTACAATACGACTTTAATTATTAAGCTGACAAATTTTCAAGATAAATATTAAATTTTGTATGTACATGGTAAGCCCATGGAGTCACTGGTAATTATTAAACTTGTTCTTAACTTAGAATTGTTAAATTAATTATATCAAATACATTGTGTAGTACTGATACATTTATAAGTGTATTACATCGGTGTAAATGTGTATTTTATTTTTCATTATGTGATAATGTATTTTATCTTGCTTCTTTTCAGTAAATTAATAATTTTTTTAAATAATCTTTTGTTTTTGACTTTTCGATATGCTCAAGCCTCACAGTTTTAGAAACGCTGCACTAAGTAGTTCTTAATGTAGAGTTTATCGTTGTACATCAGCATGAAGGAAATGTCCAACAAGGGTGAAATTTACACCAGGTGTACACTTCGAAAACATTGCAGTACAGCTGAAGATTGTGAGTGCTTATTGTGCCACCTACATTCTAAATGCAAAGGGTGTAACAAAAGATGGTTTTAATTACTACAATTTTGTTTTTGTTTTACTAATTTTTTTCTGTTTGAAAAGTTTCAGTATGCAATGTCGTAGAATTCTTAAATGTGTCCAGGTCATTTCAGAAGTTTTCTTACGAAATTTTGTTTATTTAATTTTTGGAATTATTTTTCCGCTACATCGGTGCCCATATTGGACAAAATGAATCAATACTGAGACAAATAGGTGATACCAGAGGCAGTCTGAACCTCATTACAGTACAGTAAGGACAAGCATGTTGTCCTCTATAGGCGGTGCATATCTGTAAATGCCATGTCATCCACATGACATTTACAGATCGCACTGCCTGTGGAGGGTTAGGACTCTCAAATATCACTGGATCTGTTAAAACACAGATATGAGGGAAGTTTTAATATAGTATTATCTCTTTTTAGCTAAAATATCAGTAACACATAAACGTGAGAAGTGGGTTTTTTAAAGCCTTCTCGCTGTAAATCTTAAGAGACGCAATATTGTTTTCATGTAGGTTTACTCAAGATCTTTTAATAAGCCAACCTCTGTATTAAATTACTAACAATTCCCCTTAGTGGTCCACAACTTCCACAGACACTTCATTGTACACTTAAGTACATATGCACTACTGGCCATTAAAATTGCTACACCAAGAAGGTGATATGCCACAGACGTGAAATTTAAACGACAAGAAATAGGTGTTGTGATATGCAAATGATTACATTTTCAGCGCATTCAGACAAAGTAGACACCGGTAGCGACACCTAAAATGTGCTTAAATGAGGAAATTGTTCAGCTGGTTTCTCATACACAAATTGAATTTGAATGTTGTAGCCTAGTGAAAAGCTTTTGTGAAAAAGCCGAAATGCGTACCAGCATGCTTAGGACTTTCATGAAGGTTGAATTGTACTGCACAGAGATTGCAGTTTATCGTATCACAGTATTACTGCTCGCGTCTGTCGAGATCCAATGATTGTTAGCAGAATATAGAATCCATGGTTTCAGGACAGTAGTATAGAACGCCATGCTGAATCTCAACAGCCCCCTATCACTAGCAGCCTAAAAGACAGGCATGTTACACGCATGGCCTTAATGGATCGTACAGCCACGTCACGAGCCCTGAGTCAAGAGTTAGGGTCGTTTGCAAAATAACAAATGTCTGCACGAACAGTTCGACGACATTTGTAACAGTATGAACTCTCAGTTCAGAGACAATGGCTGCAGCTACTCTTGACGCTGCATCACAGGCAGCGAGCGTCTTCAATGATGTAATCAATGATGGACGCACGAATGACGAGATATCCTTTTTTCAGATGAATCTAGGTTCTGTTCCCAGCTTCAAGACAACAAAATCCGTGTTTTGCAGCATCGTGGTAAACGCACATTGGCAGCGTGCATTTGTCTTCGTCATACTGGCACATCAGCTGGCGTGATGGTATGGGGGTGCTATTGGATACACGTCTCGGTCACCTGTTGTTCGCATTGATGACACTTTGAACAGTGCATGTTACATTTCTGATGTGTTACGAACCGTAGCTCTACACCAGGGGGTGGGCAGACTTTTACATGGTACGGTCTATTTCTAATTTTTTTGAGATGTTGCGATCTGCTGAGTGGCGTAGGTTTGGTAAGCTACAAAAAAGCTCAACAAAATTTATATTCTAACAATAATAAATACAGAATATACACTTACCTACATATAATCACAATAAAAAAATTTATTCTTTTAAAACCACGTTTCAAGTAAAACGCAAGATACAAACATAATAATTATACCCACAAATCTAATAACATCAAATAATGCATTTATTATCAAACAACTCAAAATACATTGAAAAATAAATCATTTTCATTTAAAGTTAGTTCTCGTAGAATTTTATAGCATCAGTAGAAGACTTATTCTGCATATACTGTCCACCCCAATCTTGAATATCTCGGTATATAATTACTAACTGCTAATCTTGCACTGGATTCCAAGCGGTCGTCTGTGAAGCGGGAATGATATGTTGTCTTAATTATATTCATCGTTGAAAATTCAGATTTACACAGGTAGGTAGTGCAAGAGAATGATGTTAACCCTTTATCTACTGACGGTACTTATAAGTACCACTCACGTTAAAACTACATAGAATAACCATTTTTACGGATTGACGATTTAGCAGGAATATTCTTGTAAATCCCCTCTTCCAAGATCTATGGCAGCATGGGTTCTATGATGAGTATTTTAGTGGTGAAGGCAAATAGAGTTTTATAGCATAAATTGCGTTTTCAGCGGATTGCGAAGATAGTCATTTTTGTTTCAAAAAAATAGTTAATGTCAAAAAGTGAGTGCCTTATTTTTTTTGTATGCAGATGAAGACCTTAGAAAACGATTTGACTATTTAAGTAAACAGTGTGTATAATTAATTTTACAGTCGAATATCTTTAATTAATTGATTAACTCTAACTAACTAAATTTCCCAAAGTTGAGTATTTTATGTATATCCCTTAATTTTCAATGAAAAGATTAAAAAAATATTGCATGAAAAAAACTGCAGTAAACCATAATGCGGTCGTTAAAGGGTTAAATGAAATGCAGCTTTTTTTAAAATTAGGATACTTTACTTCTTCCATTAACCGATGTATGTCCTTAACACGTTCTTTGCCGGGTGCCTTCTATTGCGGGACATAATATCAACACAATAATCCAGTCCCGCCGAAGCGTGAGCTATGAGGTGATGCTTCAGTAGCCAATACCGTGTTATCACTGGAAGAGCTGGTCGACGTTTATTTTCCCCTTTAGTTGGCGTGTGGCATTGCGGTGATCGCCTTTTCCCTCTATAGTCGCAGAGAATGTGGTAAGCGTAATTGTGTGTTTCCAAAAATGGTACATGAGTCGTCTACACATAGTGGCTGTTGGAAATAAAATGTAAAATATAGATGGAGCTGCAAGTCAGCTATGAGTTATATTTTGTGTGGCTTGTAGAGTCAGAGTTACGGAATGTTCTTTGCTGTGTAAATGTCTTCTATGTGTGTCGTCCAATAAATTCAAATGGCTAAAAGACGGACAAACTTATTGAAATAAGGTAAAAATGTTATGAATATAATCCTCCTAACTGACCATTAAATTATAATGAATCTGGAAATAACAGTGGCATTCATTATGAAGAGCCGATACTTCAGTCTAACTGGCGTTGGTGTTCCACAAATATATTTATTTTAGTATGCGAGTCTTAGGTCTTACGTGAAGGCGGTCACCCCAAAATGTCATGGTGGCCCACCGGTCGATTGCGATCGACTTAATGCTCATCCCGGCTCTACACTTTATTCGAGCCCTGCGAAACCCTACGTTTCAGCAGGATAATGTACGATCGCATGTTACCTATATTGTAATGACCTTCCTTAATACTGAAAATGTTTGACTATTTCATTTATCGGCATGTTCACCAGACCACTCACCAATTGAAAACGTGTTGCCCAACCCTGGTTGCCGACCGACTGGCTCGTCACAATACGGCAGTCACTAAGGTTGATGAACTGTGGCATTGTGTTGAAGCTGCATGGGCATCTGTACCTGCACATGCCATCCAATCTCTGTTTGACTCAATGCCCAGGAGTGTAAGTGCTGTTATTATTGCCAGAGGTGGCTGTTCTAAGTACGGATTTCTCAGGATTTATACACCTAAATTTTTTGAAAACTTAAACACCTGTTGTTTCTAGGATAATATTTTTGTTCAACAAATATCAATTTGTTATCTGCATTTCTTCTTGGTATAGCAATTTTAATAGCCAGTAATGTATATATATATATAATACACTCTATTCCGTCCAAATATTCACATCAGTCGGTTTAGAATCTTTGCATAAATTACGGTTTTTTCACAAGGCTAGGTTCTCAAAGGAAACAGCATGATACAGATAACCCAGAGGTTATCTAAAGAAAAACACGCGTGATAACCTGTTACACAGCCACATTGAAAAGTCTAGCTCAAGAATTAGGCCCGGACACTACAATAAGCGTGATCCATTCGTTGTCGTTATTAGCACACGGCCTTTTTAGCAAATTTACTGCCAGAGTACATTTACGTACTTTAGTCGAGAAAGATTGCATGATTCTTGTATTATAATTTACCTATCTGGTATTTAGATTTAGGTACTCTGGCTTATGGTGCCTTTATATATTGCATCCTCATACTTCTTGCGTGATTCCATGCCATCAGAAGATGTCTGTAATAGATCATACTTTCAATAAATTGTCAATTGATTGCGTGATTTTTGCATTAAGTATTAAAATATTGGTCTTTCAATCAGTTGATTGGTTGATTGGTAACTCGGAGTTGTAGTGAAGTGACGAAGACAATATTCGAGCTGGAACTTCCCTGTTCAATCTTTCACATCAAGCCAATCTGACCACTAAAAGACTTGTGACAGATTTAATGTCCATCAGGCTCTCTGTAGGATGGAGCTGAATTAGCATCAGGTCATACAACTAATATGTTATGGTTTTGGTCATCATTGGAATTTACTTCTGTACTCTCGCCCTTTTTAAGGTATCCGACTATGTTTGGGAACCGTGATTTTAAAAAAGCGCATAAATGGATAATTTTCATGATATTTAGTGTCACTTAGACTAGAATACATGTATAAAACTGTTTTAAGAACATATTGAAAAAAAAATTATTTAAATAAAATATTTTGGCAAAAAATTAACTTAGAATAACCTTTTTTCGAAATGTTCCCCTTTTATAAGAAAGTGCTTCTAAAATAATAATATTTTGTGTGTGTGTGCTTATATAAAGTAAAGACTTCTCTAGAGAGTCTGAACTACTTTTTTTGAAAAAGTCACATTATTTTCAGAGTTACATCCAATTGAAATATATAATTATTGGCGTTTTTTTCTTAAAATTTCTCCCTTCTGTTGTCATAAAACGTGGATAGACCCATTTCTAAGTTATACATTTCAAAAAATTCTAGTTGAGCCTCTGTACAGAGTTCTGGGCTATATACAGGCAAAATATTATTATAATAGAAGCCTTTTTTACAAAATGAGAATATTTTGAAAATGGGTCGTTCTATGTTCGTTTTTTGTCAAAATATTGCATTTAAATAACTTTTTTTGTAATACTATTCTTAAAACAATTTTATATACATTTTCTAATCAAAGTGATAGTAAATATCATAAATATTATCCCTTTATACGCTTTTGAAAAATCATGGTCCCGAACGTAGTCGGATACCTTAAATCTCGGTGTGATTCAAGATTGATAATAATACTAAAATAAGTAGAATAAATGGAATAATGAAATAATTTGAATAAATGAATTCCATACTTCCACAGCAAAATTTTAATTTTCCTTTTTTAATTTTAATTTTTTTCTTTCTTATAAAAATAAAAAAAAATAATTTTGCGTAGTAACTTAATAATATTACCGAAAAAAAAACCATAATCAAACCTTATAAACAAAATGTGATAAAAACACTGTAACTTTTTCAGAAAGTTTAGAATTTTCTACTTATATTTAAAATACAAAAAAAATATTTTGTTTGTCCACGAAACGTAAATAAAACTGTTAATTGAAGCAAATAAAATTTTTTATAAAGTTGCTATAAATAACGAAAAACATAAAGATTCTTAAAAATAATTTTAACTTTTAGATACTGAATACAAACGCCCCACTGTCATACAAAACTATAATTTATTTATTTAATTTCAATGTTTGCTTTATCTATTTTGAATATATTTTTTCACCACAAAGCTCATTTCAATAAATGAATACTGAAATCTTTCATTTATTATTTAAGGTTTATCTTTGCATCTTTTTCTAAAAAGGAACGGATTACTTTTGATATCTACGTAGAAATTTTTCTTTTTCGCTTTTTTTAAAGATTTATGCTTAAATGAAAAAGTAATTAAAATAGTTTCCTTATTTTACTGAAAAAACAACAACTAATTCAGGATTTTCTAGAACATAGTCAAATAGTTCGAATTTTTGTATAATTTAATTAAAAAATATTCATTATAAAGAAAATAAATATGGTAAATATGAAAAAAACTTGTCTTTTGAATAGTATAGTTTTTTAACATATACACGGTTCCAAATTTATATCCAAAATTATTTAAATTGGATTACGCTTTTTTTATGCTGTAAAATTATTTTTCTACTGAAAAACTTCAGTTTTAATTTTTTTTTTTGCATATGTATAATTTTAAGTAAAGTTCCGGGTTGACAAAACCAAGGACCTTTTTCAATCTAAAATCTATATACAGTACTTTTCTTGTTTCGCTGTTTTCCTTGATTTGTTTTGCATTGAAGCCATTGCCAAATTTAAAATAGTAATTGCTTATTTCACTGATAAAAATAGACTTATTTCACGGATAATCTTGGAGGTTGAAATGCAGTTTTATACGCATCAAAAATATTTCTCGTTTGATACGGCACAATAATAATTTTCTCCATACATCAAATACTAAACGAATCAAAACATTATATAAAGTGTTTAAAAATTACTATAGCTCGTTTAAAGATGGTATGTTAAAAGAATATTAAAAAAATCATTTGAAAGGCTTTTAAATGAAATAAAAAACAATAGACGAGTGAACAAATCACGTAATTGATATTCTATGCCAAATACTTTTAATTAAAATCAACAATTTGTAAACGAATTTAAAATAAAAAAAAAATAAAATGTTGTAAATGTTTAGTGGTATTTAAATATATTAAATTTTTAAAGTTATTTTTCGTTGAAAGAGGAACAATCCCCTAATAGATTTTTTTACGTTTCACCCAAAATTGTAAGAATATAATTTAGTTTTTACTATTTTTACTGTATATGATTTGCTTTTTTATTTTCAAAAAGTAAAAATACTATTCAAATAAGAAAAAATTAGACAATGTGCATGGAGAAGATGTATTGACAGTAACCAGTGTGCCAAAACTGGTTTGTAAAATTTCGATTCGGCAATTTTGATTTTGAAGATGCATCGTGTTTTGAAAGGTCGATTGAAGCTGATTAAGACATAATAAAGGCTTTGATGCAAAACGGAAAATAGCAACTCGTGAGATCACTGAGAGGTTCATTTTATCGAATTCAACTGTTCATGACCATTTGAAAGGCCTAGGTTTAACCTAAAAGCTTGATATAATATTCCTTCATGTTCCCACGGAAAGAAATTTGTGTTCTCTCGTTGATATCTGTGGTTTGCTTCTCAAACCTCAAGAAAAGGATCAGGGGCTGCGGTAGCCCAGTGGTTAAGGTATCGGACCATGGCAGGCATGTCATGAGTTCGAGCCCAATACCACTGAAGACCCGCCGTGTAGGGCAGCGATGCACGTTAAATCTGTCGAGAGCTGAAACGTCCTCCCGTTGGTGTGGTGTGGTAGTTAGGAGAGGGAGGTGCCAGCTCAGGTGTCGTCCACGTCACTTGACCATGGTTCAAAATTACGTGGTCCGTCGCCAAAAGCCCTCGTGTAGCTGAACAGTGCGACGTTAATATTAACTCAAACTCAAACTCAAGAAAAGGATCAAATTTTTGATGGGCATCATCACTGGGAGCAAAAAATGGGTTGTCTATAACTGTCAAACGCAGAGATCATTGAATAAAAAAGATGATCAGGCTCAAAGCATTTCGAAAGTCAATTTTCATAAAAATAAGGTGATGGTATATGTTTGGTGTGTTTCAAGGGAACTGATTTTTTTCAGTTTTTATTGGACAACATAACAAATAATTCTTAAGGGTGCTGTCACCAACTGGGAAACTGAACGATTCACTTAAACAAAAAAGGACAGAATTGATTAACAGAAAAGGTTTGGAGTTCCACCAAGATAATGCGAGATATCTTACAACTTTGGTTACTCACCCAAAAGCTTTTACAGCTTAAATGGGATATAGTGCCACATTCACCATATTCTCTAGATCTGGCACATTCTGATTATTACTTGTTCCGGTCTCTACAAATTGTTTTAGATGGTAAAGCCTTTACTTCAAATAAGGAGGTCAAAAATAACCTGAATCGGTTTTTTTCCACAGAAAAAAAAATACGAGCGTGGAATCATGCTACTGCCAGAAAGATGTAAAAAAATATCGAACCCAAATGGGCAATATGCAATTTAATAAAATTTTTATTTACTATATAAAAATTGTATTTTACATTTTCACAAATAAATAAATAAATGTTTTCGGTACAACCTAATATAAATTAAACTAGAAATGAGAGAGAATTAAAGTACGAGTACAATTTTATAGTTTTAATATTACATAGTACTTCCATATAAAAAATTTCTTTTTTTTTTAAAAAAAAATAAGATTTACTATTTCATATTGAGCTGAGAAATTAAAATTCAAATACTAATGTGATATTATTTAGGATATTAAATATGTGTTCAGATTTACATTTTAACACTCAAAAAATTCTCCTATCCACTCTCATTACAACGTTTTTAGTAGTATCATCTCACTTTAACATTTGTAATATGAACAATTGATGTATCGAATTTTTTTCACCAAAAATACTATTTTTACTGTACTAACAAGGGAATGGCATGAGTAAGGAAATTCATTTGGGAACGATACTTAGTGTAATAGTAGTACTCCGACAGGGTGTTCAATTTTGGTTCTTATTTCATTTTTGTTAAAATTTCATATTCTATATTTTCAGTTTCTATTAAACGTGGATATGGTTCCCTCTAAAAATTCTAATAGCTCCTTTTACTCAACAAATCCTAGAATTAAATTTCTTAGTAAAATAACTTTAAAATATTTTCTATTTTATATGTTATAATATATTTTGTAAAAAGTTTCGAAGTTTAATATGTGTATCCATTCCGTTGCAGGAAAATATACAAAAATGATACAAGAATGTTCTATAATTCAATTACAAGGAAACAATTCTGAAGGGTTTTTTGTTGTTGTTGTTAAGCCTTAAATATAACTTAGATACTTCTATTTTCAGATTTTTTTTCAATTAAATTTTCAGCGGAAGAAGTAAAGTATTCTACGGAGAGAAATTTTTTTTATATAAGAACAAATAAATCTGAAAGTTTTAAAAACAATCACCTCCGGAATAGCCAAGAAGACTCGAGAAAATAAAGCAATCCACTTACTTTTCCTTTATTCTTTCGACGATGATAATAATGGATCTGAGCCTCTCTCGCATCTAAAAAGATTAAACTTCTTTCATTTTTCAAAGCCGTTGGAAAGTTAAGCTTATGGCCCGTGACGTCACACAGTCTGGTGATTGAGAGCGAGTTTTATTCAATTTTCCACGAAGTTTTAAACACATTTTCAATTTCTACAGGGTGTTTTTCTAATGCTTTGACTTTTTTATTATGGTATTTTTTCATGTGTTTTTTTAGTCGTATACGTATATTGGCCTTTTATCAAGCGATGATATGAGTTGACTATTTGTTTTATTTCCAAGTTCATGAAATAAAACGATATTATAGTGTGTTACTACTGTATGTTATATTTCTTGTCAGAACTAGATTATACGTTAAATCTAATATCTATTTGATTATTCAAAATCATTATTTTAATTATTAAATTCATTATGAAAAATATATATAGTAAACTAAGTCAGGCCGTAAAATATTAATTAAATTTTCTATATTCCGAATGAGATATTTACCTTAGTGTTGAACATTTTTATTAAAAAAAAAAGCCGACAATGCCTTATTTTCACGAATTTTTTAAAGGCAGATAAGTAAATAAGAAAGTTTTTTATTTTTTTTATCCAATACCACTACGCAAAAAGGTTTCTGATTCCATGGAAATTATATCTTGAAATTTAGTGTAATCGTATATAGATTATACATTTTAAAGTTTAGAAAATCCCAATTTGTGTACAGAAAAACAAGTTGCTCATTACATACACTGATGTTTGTGAAAACTGCAACACCATGAAGGAATCACCAGAATTAAATGAAATTTAATATACAATTGTCTGTGTGGTATTGATACAAATAAATGTTTAAAATTCAAAAGCAAGAAAACAATAATATGTGTTTGAAATCAGTGCAGCCATCACATATCGCAATAAGTGTTGCTGTACGAAGTGGCATGGAATCAAACAGATTTTGAATATCTGCCTGGAATAGAACATTTCATATTGTTCGCATGCGTACCCATTGTACCTCTGTATAAGCTGTTAGACGAAGATTTCGATGAAGACGCCAACCAACAGAATCTCACACATAAACAATATACAATATATTCAGGAAATAAGCAGGCTAAGGTAGAATCTGTATCTATATATTGTGATGGAATAAAGTCTGGATCATTCCTGGCAATATGTGAGGGGCATTATACTCCTGAAATAGAGTTCCTGGAAAACCTTGAAGCAATTGAACAGCTTCAGGGCTTAAAACTTCATTGATATATATTGGTTGCTGTTAATATTACCAGCAATTCGCATCAGTTAATGTCATCAGTGATGCACAATCATATCCTATACCATAACTCCAGGTGCTAGTTCACTACAGCGTTTTATAATGCTCTCCGGAAGGTGGCGTTCATCGTCATAGAGTCTAATACGATGGGATCATCATGGTACCAAAAATTAAATCAGAATTCGGCAGAACAATCAGATTCTGTCAATCAGCATGCTAGATCTTATATCTGTGTGCACATTGTATTCGTAAATGCTGATGGTTTTCTGCGAGGGAGCCCTGTATAAAGGAGTCCTTGCACGCATTCCACGGGGCAGTGCCTTGATACTTTATACGTTCTTGATTGAATTATAAGCAGGAAATTTTTCAATAATATCTTCTTTAATTATTTGTAAAATTATATAACTTAACATCATCAATAATGATATAACTCATTATAATTCAAGATTAAATATAGAAAAGAGAGGAAAAGTTCTTTGAAAACTTTTGCAAATTAGTTTAAGTCACCGATGATATATATATATATATATATATATGTATATATATATACATATCTGTATATATGTGTATATATAGAAAGAGAGGGAATTTGAGTTCTTATAAAATGCAAAACAATGTGTGTATTTCGAGAGTAAAACGACAGAAATTATTTTTCACATTCTCTGGTTTCACAAAGTAAACCACTACGATACTTTTTTCCTTTTAGGGTTAACATATTGGAAAACTCAACAAATAAAGCTCGAATTACTTTTCTGAGTTTACTATGAATTAATTATAACTTTTATAAACTTAACTCAGTGGTGCAACAGCCCATGAGTGCCAAGGTCTACTGTGCCCATCTCAGTATTCGTGACCTTGAGTGCTGAGGTGTATGAGCAGAATGCTCCGTTCTGGTAGTCAATCTGATGCAAAAACCTTCAGTGTTTAGCCCCTAAGCTAGCTTAGTTCTCATTTATTGACCCACTGAAGGGATGAAAGGCTGAGTCGACGTTGCCCAACCCGGGATAGAACGCTGGACTTGTGTTGCGGAAGCGTTTGCGACTTTCGTGTTTGCGCAAAAATATGCCAAGAAGAAAGCCAAATTACCAAAAAAAGACACAAATAACTAAACCTCTCAATATTTAAAGCACTTAATAATTTCATTATATTTCGATCCTTTCCTAAATTCCTGATTATACGTAAACTATGATAAAATATCAATAAAAGATTCCTGAGTTATAATATGGGTTTTAATTTAATTTTATGCGAATTATAATTAATATTTAATAAATTTCAAATTATTATTGTTTAACAACGTATTAATGTTATTTAATATTTTTGAAAAAATCAAGTTCAGTATTGATGGCAGCTGACAATTGAAAATTGATGACGTACAATTTCTTGAGAGATTGCTAATGTGTAAGAGGCTTTTTCAAGGTATCCGACTACGTTCGGAGCTATGATTTTGAAAAAGCGTATAACTGGATAATATTTATGATATTTAGTGTCACGTCACTTAGATTAGAAAATGCATATAAAATGGTTTTAAGAATAGTATTACAATAAAAAATTATTTGAGTACAATATTTTGACAAAAAATGAACATAGAATGACCCATTTTGTGGAAAATGCTTCTATTATAATAATATTTTGCCTGTATATAGCTCAGACCTCTGTACAGAGGCTTAACTAGAATTTTTGAAATATATAACTTAGAAGTTGGTTTATCCATGTTTTCCGACAACAGAGGGGAGAAATTTTAAGAAATAAAAACGCCGATAATTATTTCAATGGGTTGTAACTCTGAAAATAATGTGAATTTTTCAAAAATCATAGTTGAGCCTCTGTATAGAGGTCTGAGCTATATACAGGCAAAATATTATTATTTTAGAAACATTGTTTTAATAAAAGGAGAACATTGTAAAGAAAGGTTATTCTAAGTTACTTTTTTGCTAAAATATTGTATTGAAATAATTTGTTTGTGTCAAAATGTCCTTAAAATAATTTTATACAAGTATTCTAATCTAAGCGACACTAAATATCATGAAAATTATTAGGATTAGACTATTTATTAAAAATACTTACACATTAGTATAGATAGAATTTTATAATAAAACTGAAAATATAATTAAAAATTGATTTAATAATAATTTTATTGAAAGAAATAAAAAAAAACTTAATTCCTCATAAAAAAACAAATAAAAAAATAGCACATAATGAAGTTAAATAAACATTTTTTCATTTCTTGTGTTTCTGCAGAAAAGCTTTAAAAAACACAGCTCGTCCAGTGTTTCATCGTTCAAACAGCTTCTTATTTTTGTTACAAATTGCCCTGCCGAAGAAAATGCTCATTCGCATTCTGTACTAGTAGGTGTTATCGTCGTTAAAGAGGAGTACGTTCTTTTCAGGTAGTCACCACGTTTAAGTCTATTTTTTTTAAAAAAAAGAGACATTTCTTTTTGAATTTTTGATGACACACAGTGTCTCGAATCTATTAGACTCCGTTGGTGCATATACCTCTTTGATAACTTTATCTAGTTCTTATGATGTACGTAATTGTTTTTGTGTATAAATTGATCCAGTTGTTGAATCAGAATGTTGATCAATTTCAAGTGTCACCTTATTTGAAATACAAGATCCAGTTGCATGAGCTGTTAGTAATACAATGGGTTTTGAAGTGTCTCAATTCTTTCAAGCAGATCAGCAATTAATTAAAGGTATTCAATTGAAGAAGGAACTGTGACAAAATCTATTTTTGAGACGTTGCTTATACAATTATGTAAGTATTGCCGTGTGAGACACTTAAATCTTTGCTACGTTTTATATTTTTTTTGGATGTTTTATTTTTTACTTATAGCACTTATAATTGCACTAAATAATTCTATAATAATATTTCATTAACAAAATATAAACTTTCTGCGAATTCTTTGAAAAGTTTGATGAGAAAAAAATTTTAAAATATAATTTAGACAAAAACTAAGTCCCAGGACTAGTTATTTTAATTCCAGGATTTCGAGATTCCTGGGCTGCAATCCTAATATTTTATTTCAGCAATTTTATTTCACTATATCCAAATAATTCATAAGTATTTCTTAAAGAATTCTTCATTAAAAATGCGATCTTTTTATGCTAATATTGTTGGTATATCTGACATAAAAACGCATACTTACATAAATCTGTCACATTCGCGAAAGAAGATACAAGTATGATTACTGAAAGCATTCTTGAGAGAGGATTTTTTTACATTACACTTGCAAAATAGAATTTTAATCCACTGGATTTAGTGAAAAAGAAATTCTGATCGAAGGAAACTCATGAACCATTTTATTATTTACTATCAACATTTTCTTACCAAAAAGTTTGGGAAAATTTGTTTTTTTTTTAACTGAAAACGCACTTGAACGCGCTTTTGACGCTTAAATGAAAAGAAAATAGTATGTTTTATTGGTCCATTGATGTTTAAAATATAGAACTTATATTGTAATGGAAAATTAAAGTTATTATTTCCGTCTTTGATAAAGAATTCAGCGTAATACATGTAGAAGAACAACAAAAGGCTTTCATGTTTATAAATAGTATGATCGTATATAGATCTTTAATAAATATAAATCATCTTTATATTAAAAGGAAAATATCAAAGATTTATAAGTCTGTTATTCGTTTTTAAGCTATATTTAAAAAAAATATATGCTAAGGGATTATATACCAAGAGAACGAATAAATGTAAAAACACTTTTCATTTCCAATAATAAAAGAATAAATTAAAAGGAAAACCAATCTTTCATTTTCAGGATTGTTTGCTAATTTTAATCTAAAATAATTTTTGTTCTAAGAAGATCAAATGCAGATTAAAGTTATCCAAAGATTATGTTACCATTTCATTACACTTCCAGTGCATAATATTTTGCTTTTAAAAATCAATTTGTAAAATATTTAAAGCGTATTTCTATTTTTCTAGATTATTCAATACCAAAATATATTCTGCATTTACTTTAAACACTTCCATTTCTTATTCCCCAAATTCAGGCACACTTTATAAGCGGTTATTCTTCTATAAAAAGGACTATTTGAATAAAATTCCTTCCCCTGTGGCGATCAATCAATATGGAGACTTTACCAAAAGCTCCAACAGACATTATATTTTCCAGTCTCTCGGATAATCAAGTGCTGACTAAACTTTAATTTACTTTCAACGAAACTCTTTATGATAGAGAAACTATGTCCTTTTCCCCTCCCCCCCTCGCCATTTTCTTTTAGAACCAAGAGGGGCGAATTCCTGAGCAAACCTTATATTTAACTAGTAGAAATTTTCATCCCCAGATTAATAATGCGAAAGGAAGCTTTCACATGCATCTTGGCTTTGTGTAACACAATAAAAAAAGAAACCTACTCTCTACCATATTTAGAGTATTTTTGTACAGAGGCAGTCGAAAGAGGAAGATACATAAGAGTTAAAACGTAAAAAGACACCCACAAGTACTTTGTTTTAGATTTTATAAATAGCTATGTACTTTTCTTCGTTATTGTATTTTTACTCTTTGATAAATATTTATTTCAGTTATATTTTTTTAAGAAAAATCACCTATACACTATGCATTCCTATATATATATATATGTGTGTGTGTGTGTGTATAATGCAATAAATCCTACATATACATATATATGTATGATATATTGCATTGTATTATACATGTAAATTCGTTATCAATTTACGTTTTAATATGAATTATATATATATATTGGGTTGGAGGGAAAGTTGTGTCGTGTTTTAAGAGGGCATAGTACCTTTAAACGGCAAAAAAATCCATTTTTCAAAAATATTTTTAAAAATTAATACAGACTGTTAGGAGCATTTTAAAACAAACCGCGTCAAAATCGGACCAAAATTACGGCAATAGCAATAAAAAATATCAAACGTCAGCACTAGATTGTCCATTTAAACCCAATGTAAACAAACCATGTTCGTTAGCTTCTGTTTTGAAATCAATGGCGTTATTGAAATTATTTTCTCCCCAGTTGTTGCTAATTTTTAATTTGATCTATTTTTAATTAGAGAAGGAAGTTTGCAACTCAGCACCGCCCTAATTCCAAGTATTGTTTGTTTACATTTGTATTTCATACTGTTTACTGCTGCTTTATTGAATTTTCTCTCGTTATTCTCGTAATTCGTAAGCTTTTTAAATTTTTGTTGATTGAAGTTTTTTTTGCTTCTTATTAATTACTAAAAAATGTCTAGTAAAGCTCAAAGTAGAGGCAGTGACTATCGCCGAAAACGAAAGCGTTTTCATGCGAACCAATACACTCGCAAAGTGTCAGATACGCTTGATGTTGACTGCATATCTGCTTCAGCTAAGAAATTGTGCAAAGAAAATTATCTTGACAAGGAAGTTTAAAATTTCAATCAATCTAATGGATATATAGATTGATAAACATTGATATTTTATTATCTGAACTATCTAAATATTTAATATGTCCTAACTCTGCAATACTAAAGCAGTTCTAAAAGAAAAGACTTTGTATGGATTGGTGTCTGAGTTTAATGTTGAATGCTACTCATGCAGTACATTGACCACTTTTAAAAGTTCCTCAGTTATTGCTTCAAGGACTATGAAGTAAATACACGAATAACCTATGCTATGCGCACAGTAGGGCTAGGTTTTTGTGGAATAAATAATTTTTGCACAGCAATGGATTTGCCACCACCAGTATCACAAAAGTCATACGAAAAAATCCTGCGAAAAATAAATTTGGCCAGTCGTGAAGTAGCAGACGACTCCATGAAAAATGCTGCGAAAGAAGAAGTATCAGCTTCTGGAATTAACGAAATCTGTGTCAGTGGTGACGGTACGTGGAAAACACGTGGACACACTTCACGTATTGGTGTGTGTAGTGTCATTGGAGATGTTACGGGGAAAGTGATTGATGTTGCTGTTCTCTCTTCATATTGTAAAGGATGTGAAAAATGGCGAGGTCCAAAATCTGGACATTCATATGAAGAGTGGAAATTGAAACATCAACCACACTGTGTGAAGAACCATATAGGTTCTTCCAGTAAAATGGAAGTAGACGGGATGAAGGGAATATTTCAAAGATCGGTGCCACAACGAAATGTGAAATATACTAAGTATATCGGCGATGGGGTCACAAAAACCTTTCCAGAGCTTCAAAGAACACCATATTCTATTGAAAAAGTTGAATGTGTTGGTCACAAAATTAAAAACAATGAATCGTGGCAAAAAATTATCAGACGGTAAGAGTATCAGCGGTAAAAATCGTCTGACTGATAAGTTAATTGATACCATTACCACCTATTATGGCAATGCTATTAGACAGAATAACAGCTCTGTTAGTGATATGCGTCAGGCCATATGGGCAATTTATTGTCATTATAGGTCCACTGATGAGGAACCCATGCATCACTTCTGCCCAATTGGTGATACTTCGTGGTGCAAATATCAAAAGGCAGTTGCTACAAATAGTGCTGCTTCATTCAAACATAAAAATACTGTGCCAATTGCCATAATGGATGAAATAAAGCCTATAATAGCAGAACTATCTGCACCAAAATTGCTGAAAAAATGTGTGGGGGGTAAAACGCAAAACGCTAATGAGTCGTTCAACTCGATTGTTTGGAAGTACTGCCCCAAAACTTCTGGGTCATCTAAAAATATTGTAGACATAGCAGTAAACGAGGCAATAGTGATGTTTAATGAGGGAATGACGGGACGTATAAGGATAATGAAAGCTCTTGGATTTAAAATAGGACATTTTACTGTTACCTCTGCCTTTAAGGCCAATTATGCACGCATAAAAAATGCCAAAATTAAATCAAGATCATATACATTAGAGGCCCGTAGGGCTAGCAGAATGAGAAAAAAAGCCACGAATGAGCGTTTTACAGAACTAGAAGGTCCTACATATGAAGCAGTATCATTTTAAATAGTATGTATTAAGTTTTATTTGAAATATTTAAATGTCAATCTTTAAACTTGATTTTCTCAGTTTCAATTTTTTACACTTTCCCGCAAGATTGTATAAAAAGTTTTTACTCTAGAGCTACAAAAATTGGTATGCATATTCTATAGTTGTTTGTTCTGTATTCCACAATTATGTTTTATGTTTTAATACATTTTGATTTGCAACTGTATAAAAATTGAAATTTTTAAAAAAATTATTTTTTATGAATTGTTTAATTTTAAAAAATATTAAAATACAATATATCTTTCAATTAAGTGGTATACAGAATAAAGGTTACATTTAGCTTCAATTTAATGCAAAAATTGAGATTCTAAAGTGTATAATTTAAAAATTATCTTGCGGGAACAGTAGGTAAGTATTTTTTTTTTAAAATTTGGTATATATATTTATCTTTTTTTAAAAAAAATTGTATTTATTAAAGAACAAAATTTCTCTAGTTTTCTTAAAGTTTATACATTGTTACAGATAATATATAAAATTCAGAGGAAAATTAGCAAAATTTGTTAACTTATGATGAATCGTAACATGTATATGGCAACGAACAATTTTTTTTTCTCGCAAGGTACTATGCCCCCTTAAATAGGCAGGTGATTTATGTTGTAAATAAAAAAAACCATCTGGCTAGTGAGTCATTCGGATTTTTTTTGTCTTTTTAGATGCTGTATAATATAAAAAGAGTCCTTTTTTACCGTTCATCATTTACTTGTAATATTTAAAGTGAAAAACGTGTCAGTAGATAAAGTGCATTTACGACACTGCATTTTTTTGTATGAATTCCAAAAAAGAAGCAACGCATCGGTTGCATGTAAAAATTTATGTGCGGTATTTGGAAAAGATATTGTAAGATGTACTTGTCAAAGATGATTTAGCAAATTTCGTTCCGGGGAACTGAGCCTCCAAGAAAGTAATCGATCTGGATGACCATCCAATATCGATAATGATGTGTTTTGCGATCCATGTTGGAAAATAATCCACATTTAACAAGTCAAAAAATTGCAGAAGAGTTTGGCATTCATCATACAACTGTTGGAGATCACATTAAATCTCTTAGGTTTATGTTAAAGTGAAGTGCTTGGGTTCCACATGAATTAACGGAAAAGAATTTGTCTGATCGTGTAAGAATGTGTTCATCACATCTGATTAGACACAATGTGGAGCCGTTTTTGGACAAGCTGATTACTGGAGATGAAAAGTGGATTCTTTACGAGAATATTAAGAGAAAAAAAATCTTACTGCAAACCAGGAACATCATCTGCAACAGTTGCAAAACCAAGTATCCATCAACGAAAAGTACTGCTTTGTTTGTGGTGGAACAGGAAAGGTCCAGTGTTCTACGAGTTGCTGAAACAGGGAAAAACCATCAACGCGGATCTCTACTGCAATCAATTGGATAAAATGAATGCAGCTATCAAAGAAAAAAGGCCAGCATTAGCCTCCAGAAAAGGAATAGTGTTCCACCACGATAACGCTCGACCACATACTGCAATGGTGACACAACAAAAACTGAATACGTTAGGATGGGAAGTCCTTGGTCATCCACCGTATTCACCTGACATTGTACCATCTGATTATTACCTGTTCAGACCTCTGCAAAATTATCTAACGAAAAAAAAAAGTGTTTCTTTTGAAAGTGTTTCTAAGGCAGTTGCTGACTATTTTAACTCCAAGGACGAGAATTTCTACAAAATAGGAATTTATATGTTACCTGAAAGATGGCAACAAGTTGTAACAAATAATGGAGCATATATAATTGATTAATATTAAACACATATTTTTATAAATGACTTCAAATGTTTTCCTTAAAATACGACAGAACTTTTCCTCCAACCCGATATATATAAATACCAAATTTTTTTGAGCAAAATAGCTTAACTATTGCTTGTGCAAAAGATATGCAACATTGCGGAAATATTAAATAGTTCATTTTATAAAAAATTTTGTATTCTTTATAACAAAGATTACATTTAAAAAATATGAGTTACTTTCTTTAAAAAACACACGATATACATACTTTGTTAAAAAATTAACACCTATTTTTATAAATTAAGTTTTTGACACCACCACTCATTTATTACATATAGGTGGCGTTGTCATTCGTTTACCATGTTGTATAACCTGTAAATGGTTACCACAATTATAATTAAATCCGTTTTATATAGGTACGATTCAGAAATTTGGGGATGGTGCACATTCCTGACCATGACAGCAAGTATTTGAAGTTAAACCAATTGAAACGGATTTTTCCAACCCTACCCTACTTGCCCAGGTTGTTTTAGTCCATGTCATGTGACCGAACCTCATGCGCAATTGTTATCTTCCGAAGCTAGTTAACTTTGTTCTGCGATGTAAGAAAGATGACTTTTCTTGAACACCGTTGAACATTAAATTTTGTCATTGCTGAGGTAAAACAAACTGGAAATGTTAAGTAAGGTGTATGGTGAATCTACCATGGCGAGATTCAAGGTTTACGAATGTCATAGGCGTTTTAAAGAAGACAGAGAGTCCGCCGAAGACAATAGACCCTTTAGATGACCTTCGACTTCACGGAACCGGAAAAATGTTGCACTGGTGTGTGAATGTGTTCGAAAAGTTCATCACCCAACACTTGCGCAAATCGCTGAGGCTACACACTTCTCGAAGGCGTCGTTTGAGGGAATCTATTCGTCGTAAGCGGCCTCAGTTCTGGTAGAGTGATGACTGCTATCTTCTGCATGACAACTCACCAGCACATCGATCCCAATTAGTAAAAGTGTTTCTCTCTTAAATTTGCACTAACGTGCTTTCACATCCCTCCTATTCACCAGAATTTGCCCCGTGTGACTTTTACTTGTTCCCCTGAATGAAAAAATATTTATAGGGAAGTGGTTTGGGATCATCGGATGAGGTAAATGCCACATTGCAAGATACCTTATGGGAGGTTGCCAAAAATGTCTTCAAAAAGTTATACGAAAGCTAGAATTAGTGTATCGTCACCCTAGGGGACTACTTTGAAGAGGGATGTGCTTCGGTGGTTTGAACTATTCAGGGTGAGGTTTTCTACACCTTGTCTCCGAACTTTTGGATCATACTACGTAGTTCCTTAATTAGGATTGATTTCAAAGTCAATCTTTGTTCTAAAAAATATATATATAACAAAAGATTTATCATTAATTATTTTCTGTTGAAAAAATGCCATGGTTCTCAGGTTGCTATGAGAAACAATATTTCGAAGAAATGGAATACTACTGAAAATTATGTATCTCGAAATCAACCTTCAGCTGATACTGCAATTAGGCTTCCGAATACAAGTATTATGAATTCAAGTGTTGCAGATAAAACTAAATTTTTCCATGATGTACCATTCTACATTTTAGTAAACATATTGTAGTACTATATTTTAGTACTTTTCCTAAACTGCTGGAATTTGAAATTGAAAAAAATTAAATTGTATGTACAAATCTGGGGATATTTAGCTTAAGTTAGTATTATTATTATTTTGTTGTTGTTGTTGTGTCTAATGCCCCCTATTTTTATTTTGTAAATAAATGTAATGTGTTTCAAAACTTTTGTGAACATATTAGGTTAAGATTAATAACCTGAATAACCGGTCGTCGTGAATTAATGTATTTTGAATTTAAAAACAAATTCTGCCATATTTAATTAAAGTAGTTTTTTAATGTGTAACATACGTTGGAAAATAACATACTAAGTCAATAGAGCTTTACAGGCATTTTAAGTTTTTTTTATGCCTTTACAAACTTTAAATGCATTTTCTGGGACTTTTTTAATTTTGAAGATATAAGTGTTCAAGAAAGAGTCTTGAAATGTTTTGTATATATATCCAAACGTATGTTCTATAAAAGTTAGTATGGATTTAGGTCTGAGATCTCTGGTTATTTTTTTACAAAATACTAAATTTAATATTTAAAAAAAATTTGTGATTTTTCCAGGTTTAGCTAGAAAAATAACTACTTTCAAATACATACTAACTTTTCTCTGCAATAATCTAAGGAAAATAGATCCCTTAAAATTAGTAAAAATTTTTAAAAAATTGAACGTCTTATAAAAAGTTGAAAAACCAAAAACTTTTGCTTTTTTAAAATATAAAATAATGGATATTCAAACTGACTTTTTACTTTCAGAATCAGCTTAATAATATAATCTAAATACATAACATAAAATATTTGCACTTATACTGTCTGCAAAAATTTTTTTTTCAAAAAGGGTTTTGTGTAGCCTTGACAAACATGGCTATAAATTGAAAGATTTTCTCTCTAATATTGCTGAACTTTCGATAATAATAGTGAAATAAATAAATTTTTAAGTTAATGAAAAGTGAAGAAAATAAAATACACTTTGAAATATTATAATAGGTTCGCAAAACCGGTTTCGTTTAGGAAAAACACAGGATTTTTTTTAATTTTGCTAATTTTTGCTACATTTTTCTTTCTTTTATATGTTTAAAGCTATGATTACCAGTAAATCATCTTAAATTTTAAAGCTAGTTAAAAGTCATTTCAATAAAGTAAAAAACTATTGGCTCTTTGCTATGCCAAAGAATATTAATACAAGTAAAAGTCACATGCAAATGTGTTTATTTATTGAATTAGATATCCTCCTCATTTAGGTATAGAAAATAAAGAAAACACTTGCAAATTAGCATTAAAGTCTTTATGTATTTGCTTCGAGGTTTTCTAAAGTAGTAAACGTCTTAAATTCGAACTTTTAAGGAAACTTAATGGAAAAGAAAAGAGTAAGCTTTTCTCAGACTGTACGTCGAAGCATCTTGTTTTACGATGTCGTTAAGCTCCGTGATAGTCGCCATTTTGAGAGAAAGAAATTGGATGCCGACGCTCAGGTATTCTGCTATAACATTTATTTGTGTTCTTCAAATGGCTCTCAAGAAACCTGTCAGGATATGGTGATAGTTAGTGGGCCAAAAATTAGTCGGAATTTTTGTTTACTAGTTTAGAACTATTTAACTAGTTTAAAGTCATAATTCTTGATTAGTCCTACCTTCGTCCATGAATAAATTGGCTAACAAGAAGATTTTTAAGCAAATCTCATTTTGATTTTCATCGAAAGCTTGGTGTTGTGTTTACTCCAGCACAGCCTAAATGTTTATGGCAAAAAATAAATTAAAATTGTTTCTCCAAAATGTTTTTGTTAACACTGAAAAAATAGCGTACTCGATACAAACATTAGTAGTCGCATGGGATGACCGAGTCACCCCAGTACTTTTTTATAATTATTTTTACTGTACACGATAAAAATCATAATTCCAGTGAATAATTTAACCAAGAGAAAGTATACTGACTAATATTTAAGGACTTTTCAAATTTTCTTTGATATTTTGTAAAAAAAAATCGAATCAAACTGAACAAAAACGTTTCAAACATGCTCAATTCTAATACAGTACACAAATAACAAACACTTTTCGCTAACATTACAGGGAAGATATTTGCAGGCAAAACTGTCCTATTTTGTTTCAGTACTTGTAGTTTTATTGCCCTTTGACGATCGACAAATAGTGTGTTGATCTTTTTCTTGCTTGTGTCTTTTTGACAAGTGGCAGTGTGTCTTGTGGTACACTTGTGGCTTCATAACTTGATGGAGTTTTATAGGTTGCATTTGAATTTTCTTGCATTTCAAACGTTTCCTGTTCATCGCTTTTCTCAAATTTACTTTCGATATTATGTTTAATATTCATTATTTAATCAGGTGTTTTCCTTGCCTGATTAGTTTTAATTTCATTCAACAGAGATCGTGTTTGTCCACTTCTTTTTTTATATTATATTCATTTACATTCATAAATCATAATGAGTAGTACAATACAGCAATCAAAACCATGTTTTTCTCAAGGGGAAAATGTAGCTTGTTCAGAGAAAATATTTTAGTATAAAAGTGGTCGCGCGTGGGGAACTCAGTCACCCCAAGCACCTTAAGATTGTAAAAAAAAATTGCCACTCCCAAAATAGAGGGATATATGTGACAAAAATACATTTTAGTTCCCATGAAAAATGTCGCATAGGAGGATACTGACAAGTTCTTTTTTTAACAAATAAACTGTTTTCCCAGAATTAATGATTTCACGAGTCTGGGGTGATTCTGTGCAACATGCGACCGCTCTCGGTCTAGTCAAATACTTTAGTAATCTTCACATAAAAGACAATAAAAATATGTTTTATCTTTTCTTATTGGTGGATTCTTCGTACGGGAATGCAGAGGTCGGTGAAATGCAGGGACCAATGAAATGCAACTCCTGAATAAAACTTTGACCAACAGAACCATTAACATTCTGAATGGTAATATATTGTCCCACTCTGGGAAATCTTTTAGAAAAACCAAACACAAATTTCTCTTACATCGAAAGGATCCACTGAGAATGAATATAGGAAATGAGAAAAATCAGAATTCCTTAGCCATGATATGAATACATTTTCCAATTAGTACTAGCAATGGTCCTCTTCAGTGATATCAATATTAGAACTACGAGTAGAAACTCAATAAAGCAACCACGAGTTTCATAACCACTTGGAAACCTTAGACAAAGTCAGGAGTGTCGTTTTCTTGATATTTTCATGGCAATATACTCATTCAGTTGAAATTTGAATCGAAAGATATCGTCATTAAAAATTCATTTTCAATAAAGGACTAAAGATATTTGTGACTAATCATATTGTTTTCTTTTTCAAATTATTGTTAGATATGTATGTTGTATTTAGTTCTTAATTTGTTCTTTACCGAACTTACAATTGTTGCGTTGATGTTGGTATTTTTCGTTAGCTAGTAATGACAAAGAGATAACAAACAAAACTTTTTATTCTAACAATAAGAAAGAAAAGAGACTACACAATTACTATTCTAAGTTAAATACTCGTATTTTAACGTGCGTCGTTGCCAAGTGTCCAAAGTTCGTCTTTTAGACCATGCGTTCTGTCTCTCGTCGTTTCCATGTCCATTCTGGTTCTGGGAGTCTCAGCACGCATCCATGTGAAGCACAGTCAGTCACGTGTCATAACTCCCGAATGTGCTGCCATCAAATGAGCCCTTCACATGTATTAAATTTTTTTTTCGAAAGAGGCTACGGATTGTTAATTACCATTTTAGACCTAGTACACTCTAAGGAATCTGGTATCACTTTTTAGTATGGCATCATCTAGGTCAGCGATACTCAACCGGCCGCCCGCGGGCCACATGTAGCCCACCAAATCTTTTTAAGTGGCCCGGCCATGGCCTGTTGCTCTGAGAAATTCACTTATTTAAGAACATTGTATTAA
>BMAV01001484.1:0-33570 GCA_019973955.1 Trichonephila inaurata madagascariensis | reverse complement strand
AAAAACAAAAAATATCCAAAATGAAATAATTAAAAGTACTAAATTTCAGTAAAAAATTTTTTTGGAAATTTATACATTACGAATTTCGTTTTGTTATATAAAGGGATGCAAATCCGAAAATCCGCCATAATACTCAGTCAATGAAACATGGTTAATTTGTTTACGTCTTGTATCATGTGACTGTGACGCCCAAGTGAATCGGGTCCATTGTGTAGAAATATTTCTTCTCACGTGTTTGAGTCCCTCACTGAAAAATCAATCTACTTTGAAGTGAATGCAAATAAAGAGCTTTTTTTTGGGAAAAGGGAGTGCCTCAATTTTTTTTTTTTTTTTTTGTTCTTGCTGCACTAAATAGTCATTTACTTTATTCACAATAATAAGAAACCTTTTTTTTGTGAAACCTTCAAGAAAACCTTCTTAAAATCATCTTTGAAACATCATTTTGATTATACACGCCAATAAAAAAACTTACATTTGTGATACATGCAGCAAAGCTTTTTGATAAAAGTAATTTACCGGTACATTTGCGTATTCTTTTCCAACGAAAAACCATATAACAACAAGCGGTTCAGTCCGGAGAGCTCACCCTTGGCGCGAATTATTTTGGGTTGGCGATAGTGAGCCATCTTGGTACGTCTACTTTGATACACTAGATGGGTAAATCTAACTATTTCTAGAAATTTCGTATTTTGTCGGCGGGCATTTCGATTTTCATTTTTTTTTGGGGAATCAGGCTGGAACGATTGCATGTGTGAAGGAATATATCTTAGAATTTTTTATTTTTGTTGAATGTGAAAGGTTAGAAATAATTGATTGAATAGTGTATGAAGGAAAGGGTTGATTCCTTAGAGTTATGAATGTCCAAATTTAACGATCGACATGGTGTAACATGGTCGATAATAAAACGCTTTCTTCGAAATTGCGCCAGCCACGCCGAAGTATGTTTGACCATTACCTCGCAAAATAAAATGGCGGCGCTCCACGATCATTCATTAGCGAAGAGACCTTCAAGACTTTTTAAAATCTGTTATGCTTTACCCTCCACTCGGAAAGATCAGCGGGAAGAAAGTGCTGTTTTACATTTTTTTTAAACTTAAATGCTTAATTTCTGTATTGTTTACATATATTTTCATTACGCATCCACCTTATCTCTCTGTACTCACTTGCCGCCATTGTGGTTTCGCATAGCGCCATCTCGTTCTGGCTTGGCGCTTTTTTCGTTTTGTCGCCAGGCTGTGTGGGCTCTCCTAGGATTTTACTAAGCTAAAAGAGGCTAAAAGCTAAAAAGAGCCAGGAGGGAGGGGAACAATGGACTGGTTATGGCCCAGAAGTCCCGGGCCACGGTCCACCTGAGGAAAAGCCACGCTCCAGTCAGCCAGATCTAGCCAGGGAGGTCCAACCAGTATAATCTACAGGCAGAGATCCTGACCAGGAAGTCAGTTCCCGATTTTCAGGAAGAGCAGTGCAAGCCCAGGAAGGACCAGTCCGGTCAGAAGAGACCAGTTCAGAAGATCCAGAGTCCTTATCATATAAGACACATCGTCACGACAGTCAAACAAGTTCGCCAGCCAGGGCCTAGGAGAGTCTAGAAGCAGAAGCTCAACATCATTGGAGGTACATATTGGAGACATAACTTGAAAAGAAGATGACAGAGCTTTTGCCAGGTGCATTTGTTCATTTATTCCTTTTTTACTGACGATGATCCAGATTGGATTATTTTAAAGCAATTCTTGTTTTGTTAAAAAAGTTTTACACACTACATTGCTGTGCATTTTTTCTGGATTTGTCTGAAAAATGAACTTTTTATGTCATTAATTATTCAAAGTGTGAAAAGCTTAATTGTATTTTTACATTTGTTTACCACTTATTGAGACTTAGCTGTAGTGCAAAAGATTCCTTGTATTATTTTTATAATTAATGTTTTGAAATTGTATATAATTATTGTATGTATTCACGTATTGGTGTATATATTAGTATATATCTGGTTTTGGGTCTTGACGTAAAATAGGAAATTAAACATAATATAATAGCTGCGCGAGTTGGAATGGGAGTTTTGAAACCAGATGGTGTGTTTATATGTGTTAAAAATAGTGGAATTTGACATATGTGTAAAAGTTCAATGTGTCTGTGTATGTATATAGTGTTAAAATATTTTTGTACGTCCACTGACCCATTTCTCATTTAGTTCATTCATTAGTTTTAATCACAAAAATATTTTAAATTTGATTTTGATCGTTTTTTATTATTCGCCCCCTAATTTTTAAACATTTTTTTGGGAATTAACTCAGTGATGCAACACCCAAAGAGGGCCAATCCTCTGTGCACAACCAGATAGGGGAAATTTCCAGAAAGATGAGCAGATGTTCCGGGTTTCAGTCTGATGCGAAACCCCAATATTAAGCCCCAAGCTCGCTTAATACTCATTTATCGACCCACTGAAGGGGGAAAAAGGCTAGTCAACTTCGTTCTTCAGGGGGGTTTGAACTTGGCCCCCTCGATGTGGAAGTGCGTTGACTCCACTCGACATTGGGCCGACTTTTGTTTGTTTATATTAATAAATTCCTTTAGTGAAATAAAAAAGATTTTTAATTTCTTTAAAAACAAATTTTTTTAACAACAATCTAAGCGTCCTTCGAGCAAAATTTAATTAAATTATAAAGGATCCCCGCCCAGTAAGCGGGCTAAACGGAATAGTCGGAATAGAAACCTCGTGGCTTATTTTTTGACAAACGTGGGTTCAAAAGACCATCCTTTTTAATAATAGAAATATGGTCTTTTCAACCGTTGGGTTAAAAATTTTTCATTGTGGGGGCGAAATGAGATGCGTCCCTTTCAAATGTTGTCCTTTCATTGGCCCAAAACCCTTAAAATTTAAAAAATAACAGCCAATTTTTTTCCATTCTGCAGTTGAAATTAGTTCCCCTTTTAAAAACAAAAAAGGGGGGAATTTTTTCAAAAACCTCTATGAAAATTTCCTCTACCTTTTTCATAAATTTGGAAATGATCGAGTTTTTTCATGCTTATTTAAAATTATTTATAAAATAATGGAATATAATTATGTAAACTGTTTAATAAAGGGTATTTTAAATGGATGTTTTCTAAACATACCGTTTTAAACGAGTTGTAAATTGGTAACAATTCATTTGTGTTTAAAGTCCGGGAAAATTTATAAAATTATCTATTAAAACAGTTCTATCCACGTGTTTCAGCTTGTTTTAAAAAACCAATTTGTCTTTTAAATGGCTTCAAATACAAATCTTTTTCCTTCAAGAGTGTAATAAGGTTTTTTGCTAAAATTTTGGCATTTACTTACAACACGAACAAAACTTTCATTTTTGAAATTTGTAATAAGGCCTTCTTTTTAGATATGAATCTTTGAAATGTCCATATGTTTTTACACACCAATGAAAATCCTTATATTTGTAATATTTGCAAAAGGGCATTTTCTAAGAACAGAGATTTAACAATGTATTTACGTATTCATAATAATGAAAATCCTTATATTTGTCATATTTATCACATAGGCCTTTTCCAACAATATTCATATGAAAAGGTACTTCCGTATTCATACCGACGAAAAATCTTATATTTGCGTTACTTGTTGTAAGGCTTTCTTTCATAATAGATCTTTGAAAAGCATTTGCGCATTCATACCAAGAAGAAACCTTACATTTGTGATGCATGTAGCAAAAGATTTTCTAATAATAGTGATTTTAAAAGCATTTCTTTCAACCAGGGGTTAATTAGGTTAATTTAGTAATTGCATAAATATTATTAAAACAAGGAATATTTCATGGGTTTTTTCCATAATTAATTTAAAAACAGTAAAATATTGCAGATCGTGAATTTTTCTCAATTTTCCAGACAATCCATCAGGACGTTTAAGGTATCCGTCTACTTCGGAACAATGATTTTAAAAAGGAGCTTAAATGATAATTTTCATGATGTTTAGTGTCACTTAGATTAGAATACATGTATAAAATTGTTTTAAGAATATAAAATTATGACAAAAAAAATTTTTTAAATACAATATTTCGGCAAAAAATTAACTTAGAATAACCTTTTTCCAAATGTTCTCCTTTTGTAAAAAAAGCTTCTATTGTATTAATATTTTGCTGTCTATAACTCAGACCTCTAAAAGAAGCTCAACTACGATTTTTAAAAAATTTACATTATTTTCAGAAATGCAACCATTTGAAAAATGATCGACGTTTTCTTAAAATTTCTCCCCTCTGTTTTTGTAAAACATGGATAATCTCACTCCCCCAAATTATGCATTTCAAAAAATTTTAGTTGAGCCTCTGTACAGAGGTCTGAGCTGATTACACGCAAAATATTAATACAATAGAAGCATTTCTTACAAAAGGAGAACATTTGGAAAAAAAGGGTATTCTAAGATAATTTTCAAAATATTGATTTAAATAATTTTCTCATAATATTCTTAAAACAATTTTATACATGTATTCTAATCTAAATGACACTAAATATCATGAAAATTACATTTATCGCTTTCAAAATCATGGTTTCGAACGTAGTCGGATACCTTAATCAACTTTCAGCATTTAAATATCCTTTAGTCAGAATTTGAAAGTATGTTTGAGAATGATTTGTATTACCATAATCACAATCAATTCATATGGCCAAAATGAAGAAAAAATCATATTGCAATAGGAACTCATTGGAATAGACACTAACGAAGGATCTAAAGTAAAGTTTAGAAAAAGTTGCTAGCAATTTTGGCTTTAAAAAGACATCCCTGTTAAGGAATATCTTGAGAAAGTTTTTAATTGCTTTTCCTAGTGAGGAGTTTTGGCACGGATGCTCTCTCTAAAACAAAAAAAAAAAGGAAGAAGACGGGAGGGGTCATTACCAACAGATGAAACAGATATTTGTGTCAAATAAGGTCCATTACAAATTTATCAACTTCCTTCCATTCAAAATTTGACAAATTTTAGAGTAGAGCAAAGTACCACTGAGAATTGTACCGCGTGCTATAGGATGCTGACCCCTGATGTAGACTATGCACAATACCACTCAGGAAAATTATTCTTCATTCATGACGATAATCATTTTAAACTATTTTCCTTTTCTTGTATTTACTCTGTATTGTTGTAAGGCTTTGAAGACCAATGCAGTAGAGTGGCCGAAACCTCTCGACTTAGTTGATTTCTGTCAATTCGTGAGTTCGAATTCTAGCACCATTTGCCATATGTTTTTAGACTGAAAGGTTAAGAATGGGTACACACTGCTCAAATAGCTGCAAATCTGCTTTACTAAATTTTGATAATCTTCACATAAGAGTTTAAATGAAATATAAAAAAAATGAATACTTTCACACACACTATTAACATTAAACAGGTTGTTAATTTCAAATTTAAAGTTTTGATTACTTGATTATTTTCATACTTGTGTTGTTTTAAAAATCTTCCAGAATAAAAGTTCTTAAATTTTTATAAGTGCTTTTGTATAGGGTGGGGAGAATCAGAGAAGAACAGGGTGTTGTTTTTAATCTTTTTCTGTAACAGAGAGAAAACCAGAGTCCGCGTGCGCGTAAATCGCAAGAAACGTATTTGCTTTTCCAAACCACTTTCCCTGGTTAAATGGTGCAAAAGACTTTTCAGAGATTGTCTTTCATCATTTTACTGTTGAGAGGTTTAGGATACGCCAGCCAACCACTTCAATTCCAATTTCAATTTCGAACCTTTTCTCTTCGCTACGAAGGTGAAAAGTTTGATAAACGAGTCTTCGAATCTGTTTCAATCCCAATCAAATCCCCTCCTCCGGAAATTCAAACGACTCTAGAGGCGGTAATCAGTTCCTTTCTGTTTTTTCACGTAGTCTTCGCTTTTTAATAATTATTTCTCTGTCTCTTTTCAAAAAAAATTATCTTAGTATTATTGTTATTTTTTTTATATATGTTACATGTTTTCACACTCTAAATTAGGGTTCGTTAACCTGTGGCGCGCGGTAACATTCTCAGTGGTACTCTGTGTTTTATTTTATAAGTTTATCTATTTTTGAGTGGTTGAAAGTTGATAAATTTGTAACGGAAATTCTTGACAAGCATCTTATGTACAATGGACATTTAAGGAATCACGAAAAAATCTGAAAATCTTTACATGAATTTACAGATATTTTGTAAATTATTGAATGTCGTCGATAGAGATTTGATTATTTGACGAGAGAAATTATACATGTGCTCTGCTTTCCGCTTTTAGTACTGCATTACTAAGCAAAAGATCTTTTCTCATGTTTAAAATATTTCGAGCCCACAAAGAAATTGTTTAACAACTGAATGCTCAGAATCGTGTTAAATTATAATCCTGATTTTTTGAGATATGAAACTGTACAGCGGTACAAACAGTAGATTAGCATTAAAATTTTAGTTATATTTTTCTTTTAACAATAATGAAGGGAAATACTTATATTTTATGTTGTCTATTTTTTATTATAATAAATATGTTAAAAAATACTTAATGTATGCATAATTTAAAATTTATAGTTTTGTGGAAAAAGTAATTATGTTTAATGCTGTTTATTTTTATGTTAAGAAATATATTTAAATATTACAAAATTTATGCATAATAAAAATATAAATCTATTTTATTAGCCTCTATTCTGTAACTCTGCATACATTATCACGGGAATCGAATTGTTCCAAATATATCCCACTGTCTGTCATACGGAATCATATTGATAGATTGGTTTGGCACGCTACAGCTAAAAGGTCTAATCTATAGTGTAAATTAAAGAAATAATTTCTTATTATAAATTTTTCAGTGTTATTGTAAAAGCAATGCTATTTTAGATGAAGAATTGAAGCGGTATTTATTCTCAGTTTTTCTTGCAATAAACCTTTAATTAAAAACAATAAATCAATTTTAGCAAACTTTCATGACAACTCATTAAATTGGTGACCTCGATTTCGACACATGTAGGCGCTAAAATAGCCTCCATGTGCTTCGTTTCAAATTTCTCTGCACTCTACCTGTCTAAGCCTAACTGTTCGTTGATAAGGCAAGCTCGAATACTAAAATACGAATCTGGAATTTACCGAGTTCTTGAAGAACAAAATTCAATATTAAAATTATTAATTATGTATTAATGTTATTATATATTACATTAATAAATAATACTAAAATAAAAAATAATATAAAATTTTAAAAAATCCAATAGTTAATTAGTTATTCTTTACCTTTTATTGACCATTGTTCATTTCTAATTATTCATTATTTTTAACATAGAATTTTTCCACTACACGCTTCATATTCAAGTCAGTTTATACCATTTTTAGAATTCGTGAGGTTTTTATATGTTGCCAGCTTGTGGTTAGAATAGTACGTAAGTGTCTTTTTCCTTTTCTGCACTGTAAATTGTGATATGTTTGAATGTAACTTAAATGTAAATAAAATTCATATCACAATGAAAAATTGTTAACGTATTTTCCTTCATATAATTTCAATATGTGAGTTTCTTTTGAACACAATTGTTTTTTAAGCAATTTTTATGAACTCAATCTCCAAGGCTAGGAATATTTTTACGAATATATTGAAACCTTAAAATAAAAAGAAATTTTAAATCCATCTCGTAACCGACTTATGCATTCTAGTGTTATGTGTGAAAACTGATTTACTTCTATTTATCCTGTACATTAATTTGCATCTTTATAAAGAGGAACTCTATTGTATGAATAAGATAATCCTTTTTTGCACATTTTACTGGTTTCATGCAGGATGCTACCGAATTCAGAATGGCGATAGTAGGCTGAAAGAGGATCAAAAATCACCATAGAATGTGGGGTTGCAAACAACCCTGTTTAGTCAAAGTAATTTCCAAACAGTTAGGGAAGGTGTGATGGCGAAAAGAATAAAAAGGGGCACTAAGAGTTAAGGAATACATTTATTAGACGTAAAGAATGTTTACAAGACGAATAATGCACATCACAGATCGACGTCAGAAATGCAACGATAAGGGATTGTCACAGAAATTGTTCGAAGTTACAGCCGCGTAGGTCACAGCACAGCCGACACCGATGATGGATTATCAGACGCGTTCAAATAAATCCAGTGCGCTTTCGATGTCATCTGAAAAATATTTCTTTATCCTCCACTCTAGCCACCAGTGTCTCCGACACAATTGATTTCAGATGGCCCCAGAAGTAGAAATCCAAGGAATTGAGATTCAGGGAGTATGAAGGTCAAGCAATAGTTTGAACTCGACCAGTCCAATTCCGGGATGTGTAGCATTTCGGTGTAGTTACGCCCCGCAATCGAAAAATGTACTGGTACCATCGTACATGAACCACACGTTCTGATGTGCTGTGGTCGGTTCTCCCTGCAGCAACTCCGGTAGGACGTGCTGTATAAGAAGAAGGTATTTTGTGCCATTGTGGAATTCGGGCGGTATACGTATAACCACACATTCGTTTGGCCACCACACTCGTCTGGTTCATTGTCCTCTCGACGGATATATCCTCCCGACGGACGATGTTGTGTCATCTTTTCAATACTGAAAGCTTCGAGGATTCTTCTTTCTCCAAATAAAGAGTCCAATAAAAAAGGGGACCTAAAAGTGAAATCTGCTCGACATTCGATTACCTTACCTCCTTATGGATACCTGGAGCATTCCCAACCTTCAAAAAATCTCATCTCTCTTTTTAAGATTATAATTATAATCTTTTTATTAGTTTGAAAAAATTTTCTTTTGAGGGAACTTACGATATTTTCTACTATGCAACTTCAATTAATTTTAAAAGATGCGACTATATTCAGACATAAAGCTAAATTGTCAAAGTTCCGTGTCCTCCCAATGGTGTTTTGTGGATATTAGAAGTGGGGGTGCAATCACAGGTATTGTCCTCGTATATTGAACGAGGTTCAAAATTATTAGGTCCGCCATCAGTTGACCTTGTGTTGCTTTATAGAGCAAAAATTAATAAAATTCTCACTCACATTCTCAAATCCATCATATTAATGCAATGCAACTTAAATTAATACAAATTACAAATTTATAGTTAATCGTAATAAATTTTTAAAATAAGTAAGCAAATCAAAATTTCACTGACATTCGTTTGACCACCCCCTTGTTTAGTTCATCGTCCTCTCGACAGCTATTATCAGGATTTTCACAGACTAAACATGGTTTTCGACCCCATGTGTGTTCTACGGGGATTTTCCTTCCCCGTGCTGCCTACTATCACTCCTCTGAATTTGTAGTTCGGATTAAGCAACACCCAGTAATTTTGAATCCCCTTTCATGGTTCCAAGAAAGGAGGGTAATATTCTCAATTTGTGTCATCTCCATTATTGAAAACATTGAGGATTCTTCTGTCTCCAAATAAAGAACCCAATAAAAATGGAGAATTTAGATGAAATCTGCGCTAAATACGGTTAACTTATATGCTTGTGGATAAATGGATCATTTGTAACCATCCCCGAAAAATCTCGTATTTGTGTTAATAATATTTATTATTATTTAGATTCTTTGGAAAATTTTAAACTTGTTTATTTGAAATTTTTTTAAAATTATATCAAACAGCTTTAATAAATTTTAAAATATGCAAAAACTTTCAAAAACGTTAAGTTGAGGCTAAATTCATCTGACGAGGGTACATCCGAGATTCATTCGAAATCATCATCATCATTGATTGCGCGTAAAATTGCCGAGGATGAAGAAGTTGTGAAAGATGGTACGATCTTAGGAATTATCCTCTTCACTGGAGCCAGAACAAAAACTATGAGATACGCCAACCATTGAAATCGTGTTGCTTTATAGAGCGAAAGTAATAAAATTCTCCCTCAGTCGCTCAAATTCATCATATTGCAGCAAGACAACTTAAAATACTACTAAATACTTATTTATTTTAAATCATAATAAATGTTTACATTAAACAAGAAAATAAAAATTTCACTTCCAGCAGTATATAATTGAATCAGTATTCTATAATTGGCCTCCAATGAATACCACGTTCATAGCGGAAAGTGTTTTAAGTTTTCCCCTATTTTCTTTTGTGGTCGTGGTAGTTTATTGGTCAAAATAACGGAACCATTGCTGCGTTGTCATGAATTCGAGCATAGTACCTCTGAAGACCCGCCCTGCACAGGGGGTCGATAAACTTTAAATATGTTGAAGCTCAAACGTCTTCCGGTTGGAATGGCATGGAAAATATGATAAGGGGATGCCAATTCAGGTGAAATCCTCATCACCTGACCATGGTTTAAAATTACGAGTTTCGTAGAGTATCTGAATAGTGCTGCATTAATATTCACTCATCCATTGTTCATTTATTTGCTTATTGAATTTCAGTGTATATTAGCGCTTATAAGTAAATTCCTTTTTTGAACTATAAACTTAATAAATTAATTAGTTATTCAGAATTTAAGATTAGTAAATGGTATTATTTAGAGCCCAAGTCTCAGTAAGCTTATATAGTAGCGCAAAAGTCATGAGAAATAGAAATATCATAGCTTATTTAGTATCTGTACAATGGTGACTTCGAATTATTTTGCCACTTCTGATTTGACGTGCAGAGGGAATGATGCACGTTAAATATATCGAGATTAAAAATACACGTTTCTGCGATTTGCATAAGGATGTGCCACTTCATATGTCGTTCTTGTCAATTAACCGTACCTCAAAATTATGCAGAGGTCATCAGCATGCCCCATAGAAATTTTTTTCTACGTTTGATATCGACACATAATCAAAATTTATTATCTTAAAAATATAACCATATCAATAAAGCCTTTTTTAAAAGTTAGCCCAGTTAATCATGAATTATTTTGAAACATCACAGTACTATTTCACTTAACCTCTATGAAAGTATTCTTTTGTGACGTCATATACTTTTGAAAAGTATGCAATTTCACATGATTGGGTAAACTTAATTATGAATTAGGACATGAAGATAAGTATGGTAGCCAGTGATTAAATGTATTTTACAGTTCCATTTAATTTGCGCAAAAGCTACTTTTAAGCAAATCGATGAAAAGAAACAGTAGGAAATCTGGCAACATTTCAAGGAAATCCCAGTTTCATTTTTCTGTCCAATTGTGTGTTAAAATAATTCTGCTAACGTGTGGCAGTACTTCATGGAAGAAACCCATCTCCTTTGAAATGAATGCAAATAAAGAGATATTTTCTTGTAAAGAGTGCGGTAAGACCTTTGTTCTTCTTGCTGCATTAAATAGTCATTTACGTACTCACAATAATGAGAAATCTTTTATTTGTGAAACCTGCAAGAAGACGTTTTCCCGAAAATATTCTTTGAAACTTCATTTGGCTGAACACACTAATGAAAAACCTTACATTTGTGATACTTGTAACAAGGCCTTTTCTAACAAGAGTGCTTTAAACAAGCATATGCGTTTTCATACCAACGAAAAACCTTACGTTTGCGATGTATGCAACAAGGCTTTTTATGATAATGGTATTTTAAAAAAGCATTTACGTATTCATACTGAAGAAAAACCGTATGTTTGCGATAATTGTAAAATGGCTTTCACTGAAAAAAGTAGTTTGAAAATTCATTTGCGTATTCATACCAAAGAAAAACCTTATGTATGTGGTATGTGCAACAAATCGTTTTCTCAAATTGGTAGTTTTAAAAGACATTTACGTATTCATACTAAAGAAAAACCGTATGTTTGTGACACTTGTAACCGTGCATTCTCTCGAAGTAGTAGTTTAAATAGACATTTACGTAGTCAAAATCATTAGAATACTTATTTTTCAGACATTCTCTGTCGGATCAGTTATTTCTCAGCTTCGGATTCAAGATAAAGTCTCGTCGAGTGGGTGTGATACCGAAAAATGTGTTATTTTAATTTTGAAAAACTTTTATGGACATTGAAAAATTTAATGACATATACTTTCAGTATATATAACTCATACATATAACAGTTTTTAATGTGGTAGCTATAATTTGTAAATAAATTATAAACTTTTAGATGTGGATATGTCTTTTTTTTGCTTGATTGTTCATTCTGCATTATATTGCATTGTATCTATCCTGGAAATTTAATCTTCTTTTCTCTTATTATTTTAAAATGTTTTTTTACTTTACGAGACATATAAAAATTTAAAATATATTTTATTAAGGAAACATTTCATAAGTTTTAAGGTAACGGTATTTTTGAATTCGCATAGAATTCAAAGTTAAGTTATTACTAAATACTACATTTCAAATATTTATATTTGTTATCTTGGAGATTTTTATGTAAAAAATATATAATATAAATCCGAGTATAGTGTGTTAGGGTGCTTATATAAGAAGAAATCAGTTTGGGTACATATTTCTTTAAATGCTACAAATCTACTTTAATATTTTGCGCATATTTTGCACAGAAGTGCTTAAATGAATTATAAAATTAATCAATATTTTTTTCGTGCATAACTGAAATCTCTTTCGTATTAGCAGAAAAGTATTATTGAATTCATTGAAACCTTAAACTAAAAAGATATCAAATAATTTTTTACGAAATTCTGCATCCAAATCTAATGTGTGTGTGTGAGGTCTGGTTTATTTCTATTTATTGTAAATTTAAGTGTGTATCGCGTTAGTTATAGTATTTGTAGGTTGAGAATAAAAATGGATTATTTTTATTTACATTTCAACGCTTTCCTCGTATTTTCTTGCATAAATAAAGAAGAATTGTCTTTTATGTTGGCTAAAGGAGAGTAATAACTGCATGGAGAAAGGTAAGTGTTTAGATGAAGTTTCATTTGAATTGAAAGTTTATACATTAAGCTCTCGTAAAAAACGTAATATTTGTTAAACTTAAGTGGGAAATTTCTCCTAAGCTAATAATTTTCAAAGAGAGAGAAGAGAGAAACACATATTTGTTAAAATGTCCATAATATTTTGAAATCAACAATAATCATTTTTTCATTATTTCGGTGACATTGAATGTATAAAAATTTAAGAACTTAATTTCAGCACTATTTAGAGTGTTTAAATGATTCATGCATGTACCATTTTAATTTGTGATAGACATAATTTTGAGGAAATTTCAATGATCAGAGGTGGTTATATTTTATTTTGCATGCTTATATATTCTGTTTTTCTATATTCTGTTTACTATTAGTTAAGTCTCACTGTAAATTTATTTCTTTATATATTTATCTTGTTCTAATTTTCAATCGTTAATAAATCCCTTTCGATTCATCCAATCAAGTATAAATAATTTTTTTAAAACTTGTAGTGGTTGACACTTAAAGTTAATACAGTTTTTTTCAAACATTAGTTAAACTGTATTCCGTGAAATCTTGGGGATCCGCGGTATCTCTCTGGGGGGGGGCGTTCGCGGAACGCGGTGTACCGTTGAAATTTCCCTATTTTACAAACTAAGAAATCACCTCTTCGAAAAATTGAAAGATGTGTCAAACTAGAATAGATTTTATCACCCCAACAAGGAAACTCTACTAGAACTAGTATTTTGACCAAGAAATTGAATTCGAGAAGGGGTGTTTAAAACCTTGGGAATCCGCGATATCACCCCAATACATAAAAAAGGGCTACGGTAATCGAAAACTTAGACAGCGCTGCTGTAAAGTATCATAAGATAGTTTTACAGGATTAATTCACAGTTTTCTCTGGAATCATAATCAATAAAAAAAAAGTAAAAATTTAAATTAATACAAATTGTAGTTTTTTGTTTAAAGCAATATTCTATAATTTACATCCAGAGGATAACATGTACCTCCATTCTAAATGTATTTTTAAGTTTTTTATTCCCATTTTTTCCTTTACCAAATCTTTAAACTTAATTGTATATTTGTGTTGATAAATAAACCCCTTTTATTAATTGAAATATGAAAAATTCTTCAGAGATATACCATTCAACTGATGTGGATCAATGAAGTATTTGTGTTTAATATGCAAAAAAAGAATCAATTTCTCATTTTAAAAAACTGCACATTTTTAATTAATTTCAAAAACTGGAATATCTTAATACGAATTAAGATATTTTCAATTGTACTATTTCGACAAATTTGAAAAGATGCAACCCAATGTCCGAGAAATGAGCCCATTTTAGTTAAAGACGGCGAATAATTTCCGAGAGTCAATTAAATCGCATATATGAAATAAATTCATATACAGCAGTATTAAACGGAATGAATAGTTGCAGATAAGCTCAAATACATCATGTGTCATGCATTTCAGGTAATTTTTAAAAAATACTAAGACTTTAATTAGGATTATTTTAATCATAATAAATGAAAGCAATAGGAGGAAAAAAGTTTCCCTTCCAGCAGTATTCTGTAATTTGCATCTAGGGGGGGAATAAGGACTTTCTTACCCAAAAATACTTCTAAATTTGCTTCACCTCGTGATTTTTTTTCTCTTTGAATTTAGCCGTATATCAGAGTTCAGTATCAAATCCAATTTATTAAAATATTAATTTTCTCAATTAACCAGAGATTTAGAGTGTTTAACAAACAAATGTTATTATTTAGGGTCCGAATTTCATTAAACGGACACAGCAGCAGAATGGTCATCGTCGACCATTTTAGTTCTTTCGATTTGTAGATTCAAGTTCTGGGAATATTTAAAACCAGACGTGAATGAAAGCCGATTTACGTTAAATCTGCCGAGTTTACAAGTAAACTTTGGAGTGTTTTGAAATTCGGAGAGTGAATGAAAATTCAAGTGTTTTCACTGTCACTTGAACGGGCCTATAAAGTGGTTGCCAAAAGTGCAGATATATTTTCAGCAAAGCGATGCCAAAGCACAATAGTTTGACTTATTTATAACACATACCAACGTACAAACATTTTTGAAAGTATTTTTCTATTAAAATCACAACAATTTGGAAATGTAGCAGGCTTCTTATGTTTAGGTAAACATATTTATAAATTACGAGGTGAGTTTAAAATTAGTAACAAGTAATAAAGCGTACTTTTGTTCTCAGTAAAATTTGCATGGATGCTACGTCCAAGAGAATCAGTAATTTAAAAATAATTGTAAAAAGAAACCTGGCAATACTTTTTTCGTGTAAGACTCGGTTAATTTTTTTATATCCAATTTTATAATAAAATCAATTTTCCTTTCAAATGGATGTAAATAAACATCGCTTTTCCTGTCAAGAGGGAAGCAAGACCTTTTCCCTTCTTGGTAAATTCAAAAGGCAGTTACGTACTCGCGAGAATTAGAAATCTTTTGTTTTTAAAATCTGCAAGAGGCCCTTCTCCAAAAAGGAAAATTTAAAACATCATTTGCTTTTACATGCAAAGAAAAACCTTACATTCTTGATATTTGCAACAAAGCTTTTTCAGATATTGGGATGTTAAGAGAACATTTTCGTATTCATACTTAAGAAAAACCTTATGTTTGCAATACATGCAACAATTTCTTTTCTGATCGAACCGGTTTTAAAAGGCATTTGCGTATTCATACTGAAGAAAGACCTTATATTTGTGATAATTGTAAAAAGGCTTTCTCTCAAAGTAGAAATTTGAAAACACACATTTGCGTACTCATACCAAAGAAAAACCTTATGAATGTGATACATAAACTAGACTTTTTCTGATAATAATGCTTTTAAAAGGCTCTTGCGTATTCATTACGAAGAAATAACCATGTGTTTGTGATATTTGTAGCCATGCTTTGTGTCAACGCAGTACTTTAATTAGACATTTACTTACTCATAATGCTTAGAATACGCTTTTTTTCAGACCTAAATTGATCATTTCATAACTTTATATTGTGATCAAGATAACAACTAGTCACATGTGTGCTATACTGGGATCTTGTTACTTTAATTTAAAAATAGTTAAACGCGCGGACATTTAATGATTTAAAAACGTATGATTTTTTTATAAGTGAAATATGAATTTTTTTGCAATTTTTATGGTGTATTTATTCTTAGACTTTACTGAAAAATTCATTTGCTCTGTGTTTTGTTTCTCAGGCCAAAATGAATTTTTCTACGTTGCATATTGAAATGACTCTTGTATGTTATAATTTTTAATCTGATAGACAATATTTATAAATAAATTGCAAGAAGTGAGCCCTGAGTAAGTTTCATTTTGCATGCTTATTTCTCAATTTCGTATTTTCAATCTTGAAATTTTAATCTCTTTTTCTTCACGATATGAGAATTATTTTTATTTCACCACATAAGTTAATTACTTTCCTTAATTATATATATATATAAAACGTTTCATAAAAGAGGAAAGTAACATTATTTTTCAATAAGTATACATTTTAAAGTTATTTAAATACACTACATTTCAATTATGTAAATCCAAAAACCTAATTATATACAGGAAAATAGTTAGAAACAGGAATATTGTTTTAATCTGATTTTGATATATTTTGGTGCTTTTATAACTTTAAATTTTACATATGGGTTTATGTTTCTTTAATTGTGGCAAATGTACTTTAATGAGCTATATGTATTATGTAGACAAGACATTAAATGAAAAACGAAATGTGAAGGTAATCAGAGCTTATTTTACTAGTTTAACAAGAATCACTTATGAGTTTGCAGAAATTTACGTTTGTATTATTTGCAGTAAATTATAAATTCGTATTACTTGAAAAGTATTCCTGGCGAAAAAAAGCTTTATTCTTATTAAAACTTTTCAAAAGTATCTCGTGTTGCTTAAAATAATTTTAATTTGAATGATTTACTTTTAAACGCATTAGGAGCTAATTTTTTCACAGTTGCTGCCCAGTAGTTCATTAGGACTAAAATGAGGATTTGTGGCTTCTAAATACTGCACGCTTAAAGGCCTTTAAATATAAGAAATGTAACGTTGGCTCGTCAGAATTCTTGCGATTCGAACAAGATACATTAGCGTATTGTTCCCAACGACTACCTATAGCATCACACCACAAGCAGGTCACGAACTATCGCCACAGTATCCTCCTTAACTCATCAGTTTTATATTTGTATGGCAGTCGTTTGATTTCGATCAATGCGAGTAGTATTATTGCTAAATATTAAACCGCTCTCTCTAGATGCTGTTATCTTACCAATCTAGCCCCTCATTCGGTAGAGTGGTTAGTGACGCGACTGCTAAGCCGTTGGTTATGCGTTCGAATAACGGGGAAGGAATGGATGTTAAAAAATGTATAGTGCATGTGCGATATGTGGGCACTCTAAATATTCGGCGAGTAGAAAGCCATCACGTGTAGTTGGTGGAAGGGCCTCTGTCAACCTCCTTCCTCACCAGGATTTTCCTTCTCAAAATTTGGGATATATTCCAGCTAAATCGTACTATCACCTGCATGCTACTCAACACTACGGCTAACGACTGGCGTAAGATAACTAGCCATTGCCACAATGAAATTCCTGGGCCTGGATCTGACACTGCCAATCAGGGTGCATTAGCAACTTTAACCTATCGATCTCGAATTTTCTTTTTATACAAGGTTCACTACCCTATTTTTGGTGATAAGTCAACCAGGGGAGCGCGAAGATATTAAAAAGTCGAAAACAAAAGATTATTTTAATAAATTATTAATTTGCTGAAAGTAAACAAACAAAATACATTCTGCATAATAAAAAATAAAATACACATTTATACTAATATAATACACTTATGTATCAGTACTTCACAAGGTTTTTTTAAGTAATTGAACAATTTTAAGTTAAGAGCAAGTTTAATAATTACCAGTGCCTCCATGGGCTTGTCATATATACAATTATATACAAAAATTAACACTTGTATTGATAATTTGTACGGTTTATAATTAATTCCTTAACTGCCGAGATTAAAAGTTAAACGATTCACTCCCCAATGCCACTGTTTTTTCATGCAGGCGCGCGTATGAGATGTATTGGAGGATGGGGGAAGAGGAATAAAGAAGCAAAATCCTCTGAAACACGAAAATCCTTCGTAAACACTGTCAAGTTAATTTTATTGCATTACAAAGTTTTCGGAATAATTCTACAGACAGAAGTTCACGAAAAATATCGTACTTCGAAAAGACGTATATATACGTCCGGACCAATTAATACATTGGCTGACCAAGACGTTTATATACGTCGGTGGAAAGAGGTTAAAGTCGTATTGTAGCTTTAGCATCAAAGCTTAGTATTACCGAATTCAATACATTGTTATGGATGAATGGAAAAAGGGGACGCGATGGGAATTATGACTGAAAATTGGATCGCAAGAATCGAAAGTTTGAGAAGCACTGTGTTAAGCATTTGCATATTTCTCCACCTTCTTCTTTCACGCAATTTCATTGCACACAGAATCCTTGATTTTCAACATCGGTCAAGTGACGAGTAACAGACCACACCATTTCATTAATTTTACAACCAGACCAACATGCAGTCATTGAACCATGATAGATTTAACGTGCATCAGTGCCTCTACACAATGGGTCTTCAGTTGAATTCAAACTCGAAACCATTACTTCAAACCTCCAGGCACGAATTTATGACCATGACCACTATGCTACAACGACTGTTTTGTGTAACACATTACTGTCTATGCAGACTTTGAAACTTCGCATCGGAAGATATTTTTCATTCATGACCATATCCATTTTGAAATTATTTTCCTTTTCTTATGAGATTAGATCCTTGAAAAAATTGAACATATTCACAGTTAAAAATGTAATGCCAAATCGTTTGAGGAAGCAAGAAAAATAACTTTTCAATGTGTCATTAATTCGCGCACCTTTTTGATTTTACTTTCGTTAGTTTGCTGTTAGGTGATTTTGCTGTGAGTAATTTAGCATGTTTTAAAATTAAATAAAACAATTTTTTAAGCAGATTCAGAGTTATTGGAATTGTATGGTTAGAATTTATTTTAGCTTATTTGGATGCACCATTGCTCCCCGGAACAACAGAAAAGGTAGGACATTTTGTATTCCTAATTTTGTATTGAAGATCAACATCTTAATGCCGTGGGTCGAATCTAATAAAGTTTCTGCAGTATAATTTGCAAAATAATGGCATCGCAAGCTTCCAGATGATCAATTGAAATAAACCGCATTTAAAACAATAACAATCCATCAGTAGGTTCTTTAATATTAAAATACGCAAAGCCTTATAGACAAGTCTTCGTTTTTATAGATATCACAGAATGTGTTTGTTAAAAATATGATACATGAAACTATTTTCGTTGAAAGTGCTCAAAATATAATATTCATAAATAGGGAAACAAAATTGACTGTTAATGGGTGAACGTTATATTAACGTTGAACAATAACACAACACAGGACTGTTAGCGGTGGTTGTCGAAATTTAGACGTTCGGCCAATGGAAGAGGACGACAACTGATCTAGCTCTTCCGCAACGACCACACCAACAGAGGTTGAGTCTCGGCACATTTCACGTACATCGGCTTCCTTTTCATGCTAGATCTTCAAGATAAAAAATATATATTACTCATGGGATATATCAATAGTATACGAAGAAGTTATATATGGGAGAGCAAGTCGTTCTCCATTAAAAAAATCCAATGACGACAAGGAACATAGATAAAATCAACAAGATATTTCATTCTCTTATCTCTTAGGGATGGGAAGAGCATTTGTGTTTGTGAAGGAAAAAAAACAATACTGTATTAAAAATAATATTTATAACTTTTTTATAAAATTATGATTTATATAAATTATAATGTCTCCAACTGTACTATTTTAGTCAATTTTAAAAGACAAAACTAATTTCAGCCATGGAGGCTATGTGCAAAAATTTGATGCCAAATTAGTTAAAGAGAGCGCCTAATATACGATAGTCATCAAACCTACTACATTCGGGATGATTAAACATTCAACTGCGTAGAGCAGCAAATGCACCTTGGTTTGTCAGGAACGAAGTTTTGCATAAAGATCTTAATGTTCCGGCGCTTCTTGATTTCATCAAATAACAATCAGAAAATTTCTTGAACCGGTTACCACAGATTTCAAATGAATATGTCAAAGAAATCCCGAATTACGACAAGTCTATTCCTAGCTCTTTAAAAAGACCTAGAGCAGTTCTTGACCACTCGTATCAACACTTCCCTCCTCTAAAAAGGAAGAGAATGTCTTGATACGAAATAAATAATTCTTATATATATATAATCCATAATATATATACACAGATAGCTATAGAACCTAAGTATAACTATTCAAGATAGGAAATATTAGACACAGTAGTACAATAACAAACTCCTGGCCTTAGGAACCAAGATTGTAGGTATAAACAAGTTTTAGGGCTAGCCAACCTTCACCTGTAATTTGCCTAAACCACTGAGCAAAAGGAAAAGGAAAGAATAATATTAAAAGAAATTTAGAGAGATATTACAAATAAAATCACTATACTAAAATAAAATATAACGATAAAATTATAGCCTACTAGTATTCACAGTATAGATTTAAATTCGATGCAAAAAATAAAATAAGTAAGACTTACTTCGTGAGTGTATCAACCGTTTATGTTTCCCGCCAAATACAACAGAGGAAAACAGAACCGCATAAAATTAAAAATTATGATAGAATAATATAAAGTCTATATGTATATTTATGTGCGTTTAAAAAATGATAAATAGAAATTGATATAAATATTGAGCGCAAAAAAATTAGCATAAAAATTTAAAATATAATAATTTATTAAACATGTGGTGCAATATATTGAATAATTGTATAATTAGTTAAAACTACTTGTGTATTAAACTATAATGTCAATAATAATTTAATATAAATTGTATATCACTGAGAACTATTAGAAATATAATTGTAAAAAAAGTTAGCAGGATATCCATGTTCAATACATTGCTTAATAAAGTTATTAAGATTTAAATAAATATCAGCTTTATCGCTAAATAATACATTACGATAAATATAGTTAAAAATACTACTTATATATATATATATATATATATATATATATATAAATGAACTTTATTGTTACACTAGTTGTTTTCTTTTGCAAGACTTCACTCACTCTAATTATCTACCCCTCCCCGCGCCATTGCAAGATTTTGATCGTGTTTAGTGTGGTAACTTCACCGATCATGTGATCTTATTTCAAACTCCTCTAACTTTTCTTACTTTCTTCCAAGTGGTTATTTAAAATTTCCTTTCAATAACCGCACGCATTTATTTAATAGATGACGAGTAAGAGACTTAAAAATAATATTCTCTTAATCCTTGTTATTAAAGAAATTTATGCCTTCTCTCCTCATTCAGTCGAGATGCGGCAGTAGGTTAAAAGGTGGGCTTTGCTGTTATGAAGATGTGACGTTATTTTCTCTTCGTTTTCCTATGAAAGCGAAAAAGAAACTATGTCAACTGGGAGAGTGGTCTCCCCTCCGCCCTCCCGCACCGTTGTTGCGCTGCACTTAATGCGGACTGCTATCATTCTTATATATAACTTCAACAAATTATTATCTGTTAAACTTATTATGATGAGTAGATAATAGAGCTTTCTCTAAAGTTCCTCATAAATGTATAACCGTTTCCGTTTACGGGATTATTTAAAATTTCAATATATTTTTATTAAAAGAAACCTGTAGGATTATTTTCATCGTATGCTGAAATCTATCATTTAGCTATCATATAATGTATCCTAAAACAACCCCAAGTTTTTATTGTAATTTTTTAAATCATAATAGACAGAAACAATACTAAACAAAAAAAAATTCCCCAAGAGCAATTTTACGGCTTGAAAAAAATTCTCAATAGTTCGCATCCCCAGAAGAGCAAGGGTTTTCTATCACGAAAATATTTTAAAATTTAATTTGCTCCTTTTCTTTAATTTGTTCAATATGTTCATAAAAAATGTATTTTATTAAATTAAATATTTATTTAATTTTTTAAAATTTTTTTCATTTTTATTAAAAAAATGCTTTATTCAGGATCCAAGTTTCGTTAAGTGGACACAACAGCGCAGTGGTGACGGTGGGAATTCTGAAACGATTTATAAGTTTCTGTTGGATCATGGATTCGAATTGTGGTAGCCCTTAGAACCCGATCTTCAGAAAGACTGATGCGCATTAAAACTGTGAAGAATAAAATTACACTTCCGCGTGTCTTCGAATTTGGGTGTTCCAACTCAAGGATCGGAAATTGTACTTAATTAATAATTTTAAAGTGGCACATATTTGTTTTGTAAGAGCCATGCTGATACGCAATTATGATGGCACACACAAAATATAATTTTAAAGTATGAATGAGACTAATATGGGTTATAATAATTAAATGTATTTTTGATTTTGATAAATTAGAACAGATGTTACTTCCCAGCCTTCCAGATATTTAAAAATATTTGTTAACCCAGCAATACTTCTTTGATGTAAGGCTCGAATTAATTTTTCCATCAAATTATCTAGTAGAAGAACCCCACTTGCGTGTTTTAGTATTTTTAAATAATTTTCCCCTTGAAATGGATGCAAATAAACAGTGCTTTCCTTGTAAAAAGTGCGACAATACCTTTTTTCATATTCGTGCACTAAATAGTCATTTACGTACTCAGTAAAAATGAAAAGTGTTTTCTTTGGGAAATCTTTAAAAGAGCCTTCTCCAGAAAATATTCTCAGAAACGTCATTTGGTTATACACAGCAAAGAAAAACATTTTTAATGTGTTATTTTGCAAAAAGGTTTTCTCAGATAACGGTGCCCTAAGAATACATTTGCGTATTCATACCAACGAAATATCTTATATTTAGGATACTTGTAAAAAGCGTTTCACTCAGAGTAGCACTTTCAAAACGCTTTGAGTATTCATACCAACCAAAAGCCTTATGAATGTGATATTTGCCAAAAGGCCTTTTCTGATAATAATGCTTTTATAAAAGGTATTTGTGCTTATGCATACCAACAATAATTGTCGAAACTCCTTCACTCAAAATAGTGATTTGAAAACGCATTTGCTTACACATACCGAATAAAAACCATATATTTATGGCATTAGTATTTGTGCTATCTCTCAACGTGGTAGTTTAAATAGACATTTGCGTAGACAAATTGATTAGAATCTTTATTTTTCAAACATTCTTAAAGTGATCTAATCATAACTCAATATCATATTTAACATATATATACAAGTCGTAAGTATATTATTTTAGTCTTGAAAAACATTTCCACATTGAATGGTTTAAAGACATATACTTTCAGAGGTAAGATGTTTTTTTTTAAATGACTCATGCATATAACAATATTTTTGTGATAGATAAAATTTGTAAATAAATTTCATGAACTATGACATGGTATGTTTCCTTTTCCATGATTATATATCCTGTGTTGTATGGCAAAACCTCAAAATTTAATTTGTCTTTTATACCTTATTTGAAATTCAATTCTATTGGCGGTTATATATAGAGACAAATGCATACTTTTAAAATAAAAAGCTCCATAATTTGATAATAAATTGATCCCTTCTGTTGTCAAAATATATGGATAAACCCACTTCTAAGTTATATCAAAAATTCTAGTTGAGCCTCTGTAGAGAGGTCTGAGCTATATACAGGCAAATATTATTATAATAGAAGCATTTTTCACAAAAGGAGAATATTTTGAAAATTGGTCATTCGATGTTCCTTTTTTGTCAAAATATGGTACTTGAATAATTTTTTATTGTAATACTATCCTTAAAACAATTTTATGTACATTTTCTAATCTCACACTAAATATCATAAATATTACCCATTTATATGCTTTTGAAAAATCCCGGTTCCGGACAGTCGGATGCCTTAAGCCTTTCAGTATGCAATTGTTCAGAATCCAAGTCCTGAACTGTAATTTCAGGTTAATAAAAATAAAAAAAACATTTAACTTTTCTTTAACCCATCATTGACCGTGGTGGTCAAGTGACCATGATCACAAACTCGTTGTTGACGTTGTGGAAGTCTCGGATTTGAAACTTAAGGCCACTAAAGATTCTCCTTAGAGGGGCTGATGTAAATTGAATCTGTTCTGCCTTAAAGTTCTAACACTGGCGTAATCTGAAAGTTTGGAGAGGATGTATCCGCTCAGGTGTCGTCTTTATCACTTGACTGTGGTTCAGAATTAGGAGTTCCAAGACCAAAAACCCTCGTGTAGCTTCACACTGCGACGTAAATCGGAATCAAATTTAGAGAGAAAAAATTTCAAACTTTCATTAGAGAAAATAAAGTGGAAATAGTTTAACAGAAACCTAGGGGACTGGAATATTTTTTCGTGTAAAAAGATTTTCGCGTTAAAGGATATTGCAAATAATAAACAAATAAAATGAAAATATTCCGCAAAATTAAATTTTATTAGAGTACATTTTATTTGAATAGCATGTATTTAATAAAAATCAAGGAAACCAAAACATTAACGTGTGCTTTATGAAATTTAACACAAACTTTTTTGAAGTTTCTTAAAAAACAAAACATTTATTGAATTTTCGGAAAAATATGTGATATTTTTTGCATTGTCTTTCTTAGCATCAATTTGACAACAAATTGTTCGAAGTAGTCCACTTTGGTATTCATTTCATCTTTGGAATGTGCGTCTAAATAACTATGCATACTTTTCATGATGTTCTTCATTTCGAATAACGTGAGAACAGGTTCCGCATTATTCCTTTCATTTTCGTCCATTGGAATCTGCATAAAGATGTTTTATGAGCTTTGGGAAAACTTCAAAATGTCTTGTCTGCCATATAATTGGGGTTTTACTTACGTTATACTCATATACTGCAACGAATTCTTTGATGGCGAACCTGCGTTGCTGGTGTTTTCCGTATTTTGTTCATTGCCAGAAGAAAATCTTTTCGTGTTAAGTGATTTTCGTTTCGTGTTAAGAGGAAGACATATAGAAAATACATAGTAGTTTGTCGGGACCATTGTGTTATTTGGTGTTAACCGATATTGTGTGTTAAGCGTTTTCGTGTTGAGCGTATTTTACTATATAATTTAAATACAAACATTGTTTTCGTGCTATTTCGGAAGTATTTAAACTAACTGCATTTACATGTACGAAAGTATGTCTAAAATTGGGATATTTAAAAGTAGATGTAGAGTACAAAAACAAAAGAAAAAAAGACAAATATTGATTTGACGAAAGAAAAAAGGATCAGTTGATGAACATTATTTAGGTTAAACAACAAAAACTCAATATTTAAAAAGAAAAAACGCATAGATCTAGTTCCTTATTTCGATAGTGCAGTTCTTTGCGAAATGTAACAAAATATTTTAACTATTGCTTCACTTTTTTATTCTACTTCGCTGAATCAAGAACTGATTCGGGACTAAACCTTGAATTTACAATTCAGTTCGGCAAACTGATATTGAATTGTCTAATAAATCCATGTGAAAAGGTAGAATACATCACGCTAATTCGATAAGCATCATGGCTGACACACATTCTATTTATTTCATGATTTTTTTTCTTTATATTAATACACTTTTAAAATAATAACTAATATTGATAGCATGGAGTTTTCTACTATTAAAAAGGGTTTTCTCTGAATTTCTTATGGAAGAAATTTTAAAAGGCAGAACATATTATACTTTTTGAACGGGAGTGGCAGTGGCGTAACGTAAACCTATGAAACTCTCGTATCGCAGAGGGACCTAAGAGTCTAGGGGCCTTAAAACCTGACTGATACCAATTATGAACCTTTTGTAAGATCCAGCTTGCGGCCCAAAACTTTGCAGGTGGAACCTAATGTTCTCGTTACACCACTGGCAATGGAAATATTTTAGTAAGAAGCATCGACAGATTATTTGATGACGATAAAAAGAAAATAAATAACTTAAAATTGCCTGATGATATAGATGTGTAGAAAAAGACATATTTGACGCATTGATTTGAATTGCTATATACTGTGTATAGTCATAAATGTTAATAATAAACATCTCCATCAAACAAAGCCAATCTGTGAACCATCTAATTAACATTCGTAAATCAAGATTAGATACAGGTTTAAAGTCAATAACATTATATATTTTGAATGAATAAGCAGTCATTAACAATATTAATTTCAAAAAAGAAATATTAAATTTATAAGAATTGTTTTAATAAAGGATTCAATTCATTCTTTCATTAAAAACGTTTGAAAAACATTTAAAAGAAGTATCTTTGCTGAAGTTGAAACCTTTTTTTATTACACTTATATATATATACTGAAACTAAGTAGATATTTATTTGAATTTCAGTACCCCTTGGAGTTTTCTACTTTTATTTTAAATATCTAAAAATCATTTTCAAGAGCACTCTTATTTTTTTATATTACAAATAGGAAATCCTTTCTCTTTCTTTAAAATTGGGGACTTTTGTATTTAATTATATCATTATATGCATTTTTTATGCAGAATATCAAAGTAGAGTGTATGATGAGAGTAATTATGTAAACGAAAACGTGATCAGGGGGAAAATAAATCAACTTCAACGATATAGCATCCGCGGTCTGTACTTTTATTACTCATTTCAGTTTATTCTATCGTGTAACAATATATTTTCAAAGGTTTTATGTTATTCGGTAAGTATATTTGTGTCTAGTAATAAAGTGTACTGGAACACAAAGAAAAACGAATGCATGATAAAACCAAATCCAAATCATTGATCCAGATTATATTTACAAATTGATTGTGAAAAAAAAATCAAGCAATGTTATTTATTTTTCTTGTAGTTTCCAAATATTTTAAGTCGAAACGAACTAAAATAAATAGTTACATACGAATATTTGCTCTTTTAAACCTTATAGTCCTAAATGATAATTCTTTAAATTCATGTTTAAGATAGTACATACTACAGATTTCATAATATGTGCATTTGGAAACTAAAAGATTGTTTGCGATAAAAAATAAAAGAGGAATACAACGAAAACAACTTGAAAGATTGTGTGCCTTTTGAATCCAGACTACATGACAATATATAGGAACTTTATTTTTGTTCTATTTTTGACTAAATATATTTTTTCACATGCTATAATCTCATATCATTAAGTATTTTTATTTTACTTTCTTGTAAAAATATGAGTTCGGATATTTACAGTTATTAATATTTAATTCGACAAAATTTAATTTCTAGATAAATTTCGACTTTAAAGCTTTTTTGTCTAATTTGTGATTAATCTTAATATATTAAAAAATGTTAATGAGGAAATACTTTCTATGATAGCTCTTTTATTCTATAAATCAAGCCAGTATAGTAATGAGATATAGTAATATCTTTATTATTAAGCCACTGTCTACCTTAACTCCTCTTCCCATTATAAAAGTTTTTATCATTAAGTGGTCGGAAATGTTTAATATAAACAGCAGCTAATATTAAAATTTTTCACTTTTTGCTGTATTAAATAAATATATTTTTAGTACTCTTTGCCCACATAAATCTTTGCTTTTTTGCGAGCATAAATTTTAGTCAAATGCTCTTATAATCTAGAAGGTTTCATTGCTTCATAATGTTTGGTAGATTCATTTCGTAGGCAATAATGAAGTCTAGGAAACCGAATAAAACCATACTTCCAATGCTCAGAATTATACTCTCGACATACCTTTTCATATTAAGAAGAGATACAGTTATGCAATTTGTCCCTACTCATAAAAAGAAAGGTTTACTCTAACAGCAATTTCTTATATATCTTTTATCACTTTATATACGTTTGACTGATAGTTCTTGATAAAACATACAATCCGTTATACGAATAAAATTAGTTCTTAAAGAGGCCTGCTGTGATCGAAACTTTATGTATTATCTTCACGTTGCATGCCCCCAAAATCTTGAACACTCCTCCCTAAATTAAAATTTCTGGTCGAGAGAAATACATAATCTAGTAAATTTTTTTCATTAAGAGTAATTTAGTGATTAAATCAAGGATGGCCCATCTTTCAGTTTTTATACGAAGCCTTTCAGAGTCTGTAACAGAGAGAAAATTTAACAATAAATGAGAGACCTTCCCCCTACATAAAGTGCTGGGGATCTCCGGTGGTCCACATATCAAAGTTTAAAAATCGCTACATTATAACATTTTCTCCTAAATCATTACGCTTTTTATAGTTGAAATCCGGGCCTTATAAATTTGTTAGTGATATCCTCATACTCTTACAGATCACTTCAAGCATCCATATTATTGAGAAAACATACAGAGCTCCCGAAATTGCATAAAGGTAGTGCAGCTATTCTGTATTCATCAACTTCCATTTAATTATGCATCAATACCTCCTCTATTCTCTTCTTAAGCACCCACTTAGGGAAACTAAGGCTTCAACGATCTCACAGCAGTAAAAGCGACATTTCGGGCAACAAAGTAAATAATAATCCTTCAATGACCATTTTCAAAAGGAATTACAGCAATTGTTCCTTATATTAGGAGATATTCCTTGGTAAATTTCTTCATGGATTGCTAATTTAAATATTAATTCCTACGTGACTCGTATTCTAGGACCTATAACCAAGAGTATTACTTTTTATTCCAAAAATGAAAAGTACAAACTTCTATTAAAGCATTTTACAACAACGTTTTCTTTTTTTGCTTACATGAATTAGGCAGCGCTCACGAATGTGAACAAGGAACACACTTAAATAATGATAACAAAACCTCCTTCCCACTCGCTTATCCATAACAGTGGCTCTTTAAGAGATTAGATGTGCTGTTTCACTTAGAATTCTTTTCTTCTCACAAGAAAATTTGACGATGCTGGAGATATTTATTTACTGGGGAGGATAGATGTCACTTAGAGGGCTTAGAGCTACAAACCGGTTCTCCGAAATAGACAGGAAGTAATAAAAAAAATATCCATGAACAAGAAAATACTATGCATCATAATTATCATTAAAAATCCCCAGCTCAACAAAAAGAGCAGAGATGGGGGTGACAAAATTACATAACACTCTTGCAAATAGATTTTGAAATTTTCTAACAGGAAACTAGCTTACTATAAATCATAATGTTATTAAAAGTAGATTGTAAGCAGAAAAGAAATGCTTCCTTTGTAGATATTCTCTGAATGAGATTTGGTGGTATGGGAGCAACGGAATCGATCGGCGTCCCTCAGAGTGTACCAAAACAATTAGCAGTGGAGATCTTTTTAAACCTCTGAAGATGAATAGAGAAAGGAACATGATTGGTGAGGTGAAAAATGAGTTTCCAGAAAACAGGGATTTCTCACAAACAGTTTTAATCTTTGCCCTGTATTAAAATCATTCCAGAAGAATGTCTAGGATAAAGTATTTGTTTTGGTAAGAGCTGGTACAGAGCAAAGATCTTATTCTCAAAAACAGCCTTTTTTGCTCAAAAGTCAACGAAATCATTAAAGAAATTGTTGTTATGAGCTTTATAATCCAGTGTAATTTGAAACTTTATAATATTGAGAAAGAATGTTTTTAATGGAGTTAAGACGCCATCATTTATTCATGAGTAATAAGATAGAATTGAGGTTATCAATGTGTAAAATGTGAATTTTGATATTGTGATGAACTACCCATAAAACGTAGGCTCCAATAGCATAAAATTTTGAATTGAAAATAGTATTATAGCTGTTAATCTTGGAAAGATAGGATTTAAAGAGTTAGCCCAGAGACTTGATTTAGAGTATGAAACGAAATAAAATAGAAGACAAATGCAATTTTTTACAGAAACATATATAAAAAATAAGATAAACAGCCCATATGAGTTATGATGAGAATGTAAACACTGATAAAAATCTTCATTTGCTTCCATTTAGATTACTACACATAAAAAAATTCAAGTGGATAACAAGAATTTATCAACATCCATTTTCACATTTTTGTCAGCAATGGTAGAGAATTTCATTTTTCAACTTTTTATATCATCACAATCTCCCAATAGTGGAGCAAAATCGCACAACAAAAGTACTTTTCTTTTCTCATATTTGACATTTTCTTTCTTTGAAATAATTTTTCCATAGAGAGAGAGAAAGAAAAATTATTTTCCCCGTAGCATCAACAAAACAGAAATTAAAAAAATAAGAATGATTTTGAAGTAAAACTTTTTTTTTCTTTATAAAATTCATTCAAATACGAAATCCTCTTTATATGGATAAAATCGTAAAAATATTGTTAGTTTCTATTGTCGTTTTAAAGAAAAGTGGATTGATATAGAAAATGCTTGCTTTCTTGGTATATATTAAGCTGATTCTTTAAACCGAAAATGCGTTTGAATATTTGAAACTCACATGAATTGGTAATGCGAGCAATTGTACTGTGAGCACGTGTTTTATCATAGAGAGTTTTTCAGATCCTGTAAGGAGTTTTCTTCTAACTAAATTCATTCTTAAAATTTCCCAAGAGATTTACCTAAGGCAAACTTTTTAGATACATTTACTGAATCATTTGATTGGGAAGTAGAAATTTTGCTTCGTAAGCTATAATTGTGTTTAAAAATAACCTGCCACCTGTACGGTATAGTGGTTAGTGGTCAAAGATCATTAATTTTGCTACATTACTCATATCGAACTGTGCAATAGCCATATTTAAGCCTAAATTTAGAGTTCTTAATTCCACAAACGTAGATCTTGGAATCACTGACCATATGGTTTTATTAATTAGCTCATTTGGGTTCTGGGTCTTTCCAGGTAAACATTTTCTTAATAACATGGGGTCTTAAATTGGCTTCATTTAATTCATTTCGGTATATAGCTCGTGTGTATGTGTTTATGATTATACAGCATTTAGTTACATTCAGTTTCTGTCTTTTCAAACTTACACCAGGAATTTATAATCGCAGCATACAGTATATGCTGAGGGCTCTCGTTTGAAGACAAAAGATGAAAATAAACAGCCCAAACAGCAGTTTTCATGCTGTGTAGATCATTGATATTATTTCTAATAGCCATACTATAATATCTTTGAATTTTTGATATTAAAATGACGGTGAGTCGGTTACGACCACATAAGCTTCTTCCATCACATAACTTTTTTCCCCTGTTTCGTTTTTAAGATCCAAAAGACGTGTACCCATACACTTTTGGATAAGCCATACACTCTAACTTTTCCACTTGAACATCATATAGATTCGCGCTCATCAGAAACCTATACAAGGGGAAACACAGGTGCTCTTAGCAGAGCTCATTTGATGCGTGTCAAGGAGTAGCTTCATTTAAAAAATTAAATCAAAATACTTCTAATTATCATATTTCCTCATATAATATATCATTTTAAACAGAAATATTTGAACTTTAAAAATTTAAAAAGTAAAAGTCGATAATTTTTTGAAAATTCAAATGCCGGATGCTGCAGTCTTTCTTCTGTAAAACTCTTTTTCCCACAAGCAGTATATAATAGCAAGGAAAACAGCCTACTTGATGAGTCTCCATAGGAATGGTTTCACTGAAGTATCACAAATTACAAGTAGTTATTTGTTTCTTATTAATATTCAATACGTTTGTAAGTTATTTCAATTTTTTCAGCTATTGCTATCGCTATTGGATCAATCGCTATTGCAAGGAATATCTTTATAAAAACAATGGAACAATTAACTTCTATTCATTTTAGTCTTAACTTTAAATTGTCAGAAATATGAATTGCATACGAGAATAACAGAACTATTTTGTTTGTACATTTCAACGCTTTTGTGGTATTTTATTCAATAAATATGTATGAATCGACTAATATGGTTCCGAAAGAAAGCAATTAGTTGCTAGAAAAAAAACTCTTAATTCAAAAGATCGTTTCCTAAAAAGTTATTTTTCATGAGACTAGAAAATGCTGATATTGTTTCTAAGTGTAAATTTAAATTTTTGTAACATTTTACTTATCCGAAGTTTTTATTTTCGAACGTAGGAAGAAATACGCTTTTATCAAAAATCTAAAAGCTTATTCTCGAGAAATAAACTTAAGTATAACAAGGGATTAAGAATTAACCATTGACCATTTAAAACCATTCAGAATATTTATTAAAAAAATAAAATTGGCAGTTTTATTGCCAAGTCTTCATTTATTACAGATATAGCCAAATGATATAAAAAGAAATAATTCTTTTCCAATTAAATATAAATACGTGTCCATAGCCAGTATTTAAAATATAATATTTATACATAAAAAGCAATATGCACCAACAATAATAATTAATAATATAAACAACTCTTTCACGTTTTTATATGTAAATATATTAAATTTCCGAAAAATATTGGAACACAATCGACACTTTTTAAAAATTATTAATTTTTTTATCCAATGAAATATAAAGTTCTATTGTTTTTGCATTATTGGAATATAATATTTAATCAATCAAGTATTTAAATGTAGTTATGAGAGATGATATATTAATAACATTGAATTTTTCACAACATGTTTTCGAACTGCTTTCGTAGTTCTCAAATATGCACTTGCTAGGCCTTGAAATGTCATCAACAAATCGAAAATGGCTATACATGCTAAGCCTTTTGTCCTGGAATGGCCAGGATAAAAGCCCTGACATCTATAGCAGGTGGATTATAACGCTTTGATCTTTTTGTGAGTGGAATTACAACACTCTGTTATAATCCGTTAAAATACTTTTGTGAGTAGGTGGAGAGGCTGATAATGTGCTTCAACTATATCTAACTTAAATTTTAAGCGATTCATTTTCATTTTCAGAGGAATTTTATTACATATTGCATCTTGTTTGCACAGAAACCAAGAAATTGAATCTGCTAAATCAATGTAATGAATGTGTTCAAGAGACATTTATGGCAAAAATGATCCAGAAATTGTCTTTCCATTTCAAATATATATTTCCATGTTTTTTCTCATTGCTCTCATCTGAACGTGATTCTCCTTCCAGTATACGCGGTTCATATGTTTTGTTTGCAGCATTGTTATCATACGAGAGATCCCTAAGTTCTGATCTATAAGTTCAATCTGATTTATTAATCAATTGCAAAATTTCTTCTGTGATAATTCTCCTTTTTATACAACTGAAAAAGTTTTTGGTTAAAGATTAGCACAGTAATCTATGAAAAATAGTAAAAAGTATCAGGAAATTTCATTATTTTAAAAATAATAAAGTATATTTAAACCACATACTATAACTCCCACCGAAAACCCAGATTTTTGGGGGGAGGAGGGAAGAGATATGAATTAGGATATCTGTGGAGAGGATAAAAATGCCATACTTCTCAACAAATATATGAAAAAGAACATTAATTGCAGAAAAGAGAGAGACAGGATAAAAAGGACTCAACCATGACGACCCCCAAGAAAATTGGAGTTAATTATATAACTATATATATTTCATTTCTATGTAGACAAAAACGTATGTATGGTAGAAAATTCTAAATTTCTTTTTTGAGAAATATATTACGTTTAATATTTTTTAAAAATATGATTTTCTCTAATGAGTAATTTGTCATTAATCATTTATTTTATTAAATTTAAGAGATGAAACTTGCAGAAATGGTTCCTATCGTCTGAACGTGGGTTGAAGATTGCTCCTAGTTTCTGAGGGTCATTGAAATCTACATTGCATTAATGGAATGATTTAAAATTTTCAAATCGAAAAAAAGGGGGAAGAAATTTTATTAAATTCTGTCCAGTAGTTCAAGAGATAATCGATCAAATCTGATAATTCTTTCAATTTAGAATACTAGTGAACTATAAGTATAATTTACAAATGAATACCCTTTGGCTATGCTCAAAATATAATTCTCATAAATATACAAGCAAATGTCTGTAAATAGCGTAATTTCTTCATTAATTGAAACATGAATTTAAA
>BMAV01001483.1:0-42092 GCA_019973955.1 Trichonephila inaurata madagascariensis | reverse complement strand
TTTCTTTTAAACTTGGATAAACCACTCCAAGTTATGCATTTCAAAAATTTAGTTGAGCCTCTGTACAGGGGTCAGCTAATGGAAAATACTAAAACAATAGAAGCTTTTTTTAAAGCTTTTTAAAAAAAGGTTATTCAATTAAATTTTTTTCCCAAAAATATTTTTTAAAAAATTTTTCCCCTGTCCTTAAAATTTTTAAGTATTCAACTAAGTGACAAAATATCATAAATATTATCCATTTGTTTTGAAAACCAGGGTTGAACTATATATTTTAAAAGTTTTTTTCTTTTTTTTTTTTTTAAAAACATGGTATTTAGCCTTTAAAGCTGAGGCCCTTTTTACTGTGTAACCCCCTGGCTCAATATTAAGTTTTAAAAATTTTAGTTTTATACATGTCCTATAAAATGATGAAATTGTATCCTAGCCAATTTTCATCATTCATTCAACAAGAAAAAACAAAATACTTTGTTTACTTTTTTTCGCGCGCCCCATTTAAATGGGCACGGCCCATTTTCTGTTTTTTAAAAAAAAGGGGTTTTGGGCCCTAATTCCCCCAGGGGTTAAAGTAAAATTTTTTTAAAAAGGTTTAAAATTTAAATTTTTGAAAAGCAAAAAAAAATTGTCATGTTAAAAAATTTTTATTTTCCCCCTCCTTAAATTTTTTCTTTTAAATTTACAAACCATAATGAGTCGTAAGCCGAACAAAACCTTATTCGTTGAGAGGGGAAAATGTAACCTGTTCATAGAAAATATTTCGGTACAAAAGTGGTAGCACGGGGAATGGTCTCTCTCACCCCAAAGTCCCTTTAAGATTGTAAAAAACTTTTCACCCAAAAAAAAGGGGAATATGCGACAAATACATTTTAGTTTCCATGTAGATTTTCATATAGGAGGATACTACCAGGTCATTGGTAACAAATAAACAGTTTTCTCAAATTAAAAATTTCGTGAGGGGCAACTTTGTGCCCCTCGTAACCGCTCCCGGGTTAATCTGGAAAAAAGTTTATGCAAATGAAATAAGCTCGTCAACACACGCCAAATTCTTCGAAATTTAACTTAGTTCTAGTTCACGGGGAGTGGGGGCATCTGCATTCTCAAATTCCCTTTTTTGGGGCCCAAAAAAATTTTAAAAAAAACTTTTGTCACTGTTGGGAAAAAAAAATCCTCCCCTTTTTTATATTTTAAGTCACGTGGCACATGAAAGGAAGAGGGGTAAAGGACGAGGTACAGGTGCATACCATGAAGAAAATGTTCCATCTATTGTCACAACAATATGCTTCCAAACGTTCACATCTGCCATGACAACAGAAAGTAAAAAAAAAAAAAACCCCATCCCCTTTTCCCTGCCAACCTTTGTTTACCACCTGACGCGGTAAAATGCTTTTCCTTCCCTCCATTTCACAATACAGCTCCCACAGTAGTAAACATAAGCTTTGAAGTTCCGATTTTTTCCCTTTTAACCAGATGCCTTGGCAAATAACGTAGCATACTTAGCCAAATTGTATTTCGGGTTTTGAGATGAGTATCTGGTAAATTGTTGTGTGGAAGTGTTGTAATGGTGTTGCTGAAGGGTTGAAAAAAAATGTACTTTCCTTTTGTAAAGTGGTTCATTTTTTCTTATTCGAGCAAAAAATGTTTTGAAGCTAATGGGGAAGTGTTTAATGGAAACAGTCGCTTGGAACGTCCAGAAATATTGTACATTTTTATTTGATTTTTTGATAATGTGCAGGGAAAAAAATAGCGTACGAATAAAATGGAGGAGGGGGCGTGATCAGTAATGCATTTCAACTGTTATTGCAATTTCCATATTGCAGTAACAGTTGGAATTTTAGACTCGAAACAGATGAAGGCGATTCCATTTGATTTTCATTTACGTCATGATTTTCATTTACGTCGCATATTATAAAGCAGCACGAGGGCTATTAGCAACTGACCTAGCTTCTAGACCAGGGGTCGGCAACCTTTTAGCTGTGGCTTGCCAAACCAATCTACTAATAGTATGTTTCAGCGTGCCACACAGTAGGACGTTTTTGAAACAATTCAAGTCCTCCCTGGACAAATGAGAGTTAGAGAATGGTCAAAATATGATTTTAAATTTTTTTCAAAAAGGGGATTTAAAGATATTAATTAACTTAAAAATAAACGGTATAAAATATAACTATCTCTGCAACAAAAAAAAAAAAATTAAACTGTGCATATATTATGCCTTTTTAAACATATTTATTAAAATAAGAAATAGACAACATAAAATAGAAGTATTTCCTTCAATTATAGTTGAATAAAAATTTTAATGCAAACCTAGTGCTTGTACCGCTCTACTTCCATATCGTAAAACAAGGGGTATAATTCACGACTTTCAATTAAACACGATTCTGTTGTTAAACAATTTCGTGGTGAATTCTAAATATTTTTCATATGAGGATAGATTTTTTTACTTAGATATGTCAAAACAAAAGTAGAAAGCAGAGTGCACGCAATTTTCTCCCCTCAAGCAATTAAATCTCCCCAGCAATGACATTCAATAATTAACAAAAAAGCTTTAAATTTATCTGTAGAATTACCTTTCAGATTATTTCGTAATTCCGTAAATGTTCATGATTCTGAAGATGTTTGTCAAATAAGAAAGGTCCAATACAAATTTATCAACTTACATCCACTCAAAAATTGACAAATTATTAGAGTAGTGCAGAGTGCTACGAAATTGTCTGTGCCACTTTGGGGCCCCAATGCCATGGGTTCCTCCCCGTTCTAAAGAGCAAATGAGTGAGTGTAATGGGGGTTTAATGGCGCAAGACCCAAATTAGGCTAAGCTGCTTGATATTAACGGACTAGTAGCAAGATGACATGGATATTTATATGTATTTTACACGTGAGCCAATCTGCTATAGCAGTAATTTCCAAAGTGGTCTATGTAAAACCCCAGGGGTCTATGACGACCTGCAAGGGGTCGATGTCTGCGAAAAAATAATTTGGGGGTTCATGAGGTATAAATGGGGGTCTACGATAGTGACTCTCATTAAATAGATCCTGACTTTAATTTTAAAAGGAAATTTAATCGTGTGGAAACAAGTCATACCTTTTAAAAGATATATTTATTATATTTAATGAGGCTAATTTACAGTTACAAGGTGACAGCATAAATTTTATTAAAACAAGGACCACAATTCAGCCTTTCTTGCCTGAATTAAGCTAAAGAAGTACTATTTTGGACGTCGCAAATTTTCCCAGTTTCTCAATTGTCACAGACAATCTGCCAGAATAAGGACGTTTAAACCTACGTTCAACATTTAAATGCCCTTTTTTTAGATTTTGAAACTAGGTTTGAGAATGTTTTGACTCTCATTATACCACAGTAGGCAATAAACATATGGTACTTTGAAAAAAAAAAGATGTCAGATTACAAAAATTAGGCACTGGGAATAGCACAAAGAAGATTTTTAAAGTAAAAATTTAAAAAGTTAATTAACGTTTTTTAAAGTTTTAAAACTTTTATTTAAAAAAAGTTAAAATCTAAATTCTGAAAGTAAAGCTCTTACATGTTTCAAAAACACATTTAGTTGATGAATTTGCAAAAATTTAATATTAGGTGTGGGGTCTTCCAAACCAAAAAACCTGTCAAGGTCTCTATGGGGAAAAACAGTTCGGGAACCTTTTTTTCTTGTAATTGAAGGGGGTTTTCCCAGGACCTTGCAATTTTGGCCCTCGGTTGAGTGACAAGGATGACACCCGAGTTGCCATCCCTTCTCAGAACTCCCACACCACGCCAAAGGCAGAACATTGACTACGACAGATTCAACGTTTAACAGCCCCTCTACTATTGGTCCTTGGATTCAAACTCCTGACACGTAGGCCACGAGGTTGTGACCATAATCACTAGGCCACCGTGTCACTTGATTAATGTCACACTCTAAAGCAATAGGAAGGCTATTAGAGATGGACTTAATATTCCATCTCCGTCAAGTGTGGAAGAAGGTGAAAAAATTGGATAAAAATAAAAAAGGATTTCTTCTACATTATTTTAACTTCCAAAAATAAATAAATAAATAAATAAGTAATATAACAATAAAAAAAATTTGTCAAAATGAAATTGTATTGAATTTTCCCAATTAAAATTTTTCGATTTTTCAATTCCTACACATTAGCTCCCCCTTTCTGTATATTTATTTTATTTATTTTTGGAATTTTCAATCACAATAAAATACTTTTAAAGCGCCTTGAGCTAAATTTTAATAGGTTATTTTGGATGAAAAACGTAATTTTAAATTATAAAAAAAAATTTAAATTTTAAAAACTAATTATTTAAAAATTAAAAAACAACGTCCCCCTTTTTTGCGATTTTTGGGAATTTGGGGAAAAATTGAAATTTTTTTTATTTTTTAAAATTCAGTTGAATTGAAATTTTATATACGGATTGTTTGGGATGAGAATACGATCTTTAATGATAATTAAAAATGATTACCATTAATGTTGTGATTCTCTCATTTTAAAAAAAAATTTTATAATTAACTATTTAAAAAAAAGTAAAATAAATTTTTTTTACTAAAGTAGGAATTACAAAAATATAAACGAGTTAAATTTTAAATTTTTCATTAAAAAGAAAATTTTCCCCAAAAAAAAATTTTTTTTAATTTTTAAAGGAAAAAAGTTCCAAACGTTCCCTTTAAAAAAAAAAAAAAAAAATTAATTTTTATTTTTATTTCCTTTAAAATTTTTTAAAAATTTAAAATAAATTTAAGGGTAATAAAAAAAAAAAAAAGTGGAAAAAAATTACAAACCCCCTTTAACCCCAAAAAAAAAAAATTTAAAAATTAAAAATTAAAAAGATGAATTTTTTTTAAAATTAAATTTTTTTTGAAAAAAAATAGGAAAATTTTTAAATTTTTTAAAAAAAAAAATTATTTTATTAAAAAATTGAGACAACTATTTTAACAATTTTTTAATTTAAAAATAAATAATTAATTGTTTTTTAAAAAAAAACCGAAGGTATATTTTTGAGTTTAATGATTTAAAGACGTTTTTGGGGAAAATTTAGCCTTTGTTACTCCCACACAAAAACCTTTTCTGTAACCGTAAGAGCAGAGTTCGGCTAAACTGAGCCAAACACTTTTAAAAACGAAAAAAAAAAAAAAAAAAAGTATAAAACCGTGGCCAACAGCCCTGAGCCCGGGGCCCCACTGTGACCGTCCCAGTATACGGAATTGGGCCGGGGTGCATGAGAAATTTCCCGATCAGGTGGTCAGTGTGAAGCGAGACCCCGGGTTTTAAGTCCCAAGCAATTGGTTTTTCATTTACGACCAACGCATAGGGATAAAAGGCTGAGTAGACCTTGCCCAGGGGTAGAACCGCCTGTGGTGGGGGAAACCGAAACGGTAAAAAGGCCACTGGGGCTTCAATAGAAATAAGTAGCAGATTAAAATGAAATTTCATTTTAAATAAATTATTGAAAACATATGGACATTCTTATTAAAGCATTTTTCTTCGTAAAAATGTATTCGATGATTTGCCTTAACAATTGAATTATTTTTGCGAATTTTTTTTTTTGTGACTGTATTTTAAATATATTTTATTACATTTGGGAACAAACGTTTAAAAAATTCAACATCCCGTTGATAGCGAATTTATACTGTTGCTCTTAGCATGTTATTCCATCAATTACTGCAGCAATTGTGGCCAAATAGATACTTAGGAGATACGATACTTGGAAAAGGTATTTATTTCATGGTAAAGTTTAGGGGGTTAAGCAACTTTTACCGTAAAACCTCAAGTTATATATAAACCTGTTTTGTAAAAAGGGAAGGTAATCCGGTTTTTACGACTGGATTACGTGTTGAGTTGCATTCATGACTTCTTGGAAGAAATTTATTGTTCCTTTTCAACAACTGCAGAGGGTTGGCAGTGTTTTCAGAACATACAGCGCTAACACAACCGCTAGTTAAATGCGTTTTGCCTGGAGCATGCGCATACACATAAACCAAAGACTGCACACGAAGACTGGCTTTAATCTATTGTGTCGAATTGTGAAGGTTTAAACTACGGGCATTGAGTGCAGTCTAATGGAAAAACCAAAAGATGATGAGAAAGAGAAGAAGTTAAAGTTTTTTTTTATTACTGCGAATTTATTTATTCTTTATTTATCGATTAAATAAATGTATCTGTTTTTGTGTACATTATATTTAAAATACAGTGAAATATGTTTAACACGAAAACGCTTAAGACGAAATATCAGTTAACACGAAATAAAAACAAAGGTCCGACAAAGTACTATGTATTTTCATGTATTTTTTCTCTTAACACAAAAAAAAATTGCTTAAACCAGTGCTTCTCAAACTTTCAATCATTGCGACCCAATTTTCAATCATAATTTTCTTTGCGCCCCCCTTCACACAATAATGATGAATTAAATGCAATAATAATGGAATTCGACGTTAAAGCTGCAATATATATATACGATTTTAATCATAACTCTACAAATTATCAAGGCAAGTATTAAATTTTGTTTATAACTAGCCTACGTGAATCACTAGTAGTTATTAAACTTGTTCTTAAATTAGTATTGTGAGATTAATTATCAAATACATTGTGCACACAGTACTGATACATTTAGAAGTATATTATATCAGTGTAAATATGTATTTTATTTTTTATTACGTCAAAATGTATTTTGTGTTTTGCTTCCTTTCAGTAGATTTGTAATTTTTTAAATCCTTTATTTTTGACTTTTCGATATGCTCGCGCCCCCCTAGTAGGGTTATCACGCCCCCTTAGGGGGCCCACAGTTTGAGAAACGCTGGCTTAAACACGAAACAATTTTCCTTCTGAGAATGAACAAAATATGGAAAACATCAGCCGGATTGGATTCTACTATTGTATTATCGGAAGAATTCATTGCAGTAGATGATAAAAATGTGTGTATAGCCCCAATTATGGCAGACAAATACATTTTAGTGTTTGTTCAAATCTCAAAAAATACCATTGATGCAGGTTCCGACGACGAAAATGAAATGAATAATGTAGTCCTATTCTCACGTCCTCAGAAATGAAGGGATATCATGAAAAGTACGCAGTTATTTAGACGCACATTCCAATAGTGAAATGAATAACAGAATGGAAGCTACCGAACAATTTGTTGACAATTTGATGCCAGAAAACCAATGCAAAAAAAAAATATCTGATTGTTTTTCAAAAACTCTTGTTTTGTTTTTCAAAAATTTGAAAATTTTGTTTTAAATTTCATTAAGTTCTTGTGAATGTTTTTGTTTCATTGATTTTTTTAATTAAATATATGCATATATACGTTTCTATGAAAATAAAATAAACCTAATAAACTTAATTTTGTTGAATATATAGTTTTTTTGCAATGTCTTTTAACACGAAAAAACATTTCAGTTTCGTGTTAAGCGATTTTCACTTTTGTATCAGTAGCTCATAAACAAAACAAAAATAGAATCAAAGAAATGATTTATTATGATATCTTAAAAATATGTTTTAAAAACTTAACTCAAGATCCCTTATGTAAAGGATATACATTGGCGTACACAGACATCTCTCGTGTGTGGTGGTGGGGTGGGGGGAGGGCATAAGCGCCGGAGTGTAATGTTCTGTGGTAAAAATTTTAAGTCTGTTAATCTATGGGGAGAGGGTTAAATCCCTTCTTCTTGTGTACGCTACTGAGATAACAAAATATAATAATTCTTGTACATCAAGTCATTAATCCTGATCATCTTTAAGAATTAAGTGTTAACGTAAGAACTTTCGAATATATCAAATCGAAAATAGAAAGGAATACACAACAAATACATTTTATATAAGAAGCAAAAGCGATATTTTGCTTTTTGTGTATCTCGATAGAAAATGCTTGAGAGTATTTTAAAATAAAATTTTAAGTCTAATTCTACGGAGTACACGATAAGTTACAAACATTCAAGAGTAATTAAATAAACTCATTTTTGAATGCTGTGACATCTCACGCGTTCTTCCTCTAACATAACTCTGTGTTCTTTGACGGCCACGATTAATGACAAATCTATTCCAACCCAAATCCAAGAAGTGAAACGAAGCATAGATGCAAATAAGATAACCTTTAAAAGGGTAGAAGTTTTAGTGAGCAGCATGGCAATTTAGAGAAAGTTCAGTGTAGAGAAGATAGAAGTTTTGATCGACGGCTTACCTAGAATCAAGACGCCACCTCGCCATTTAAAAACCCAAAGGGACATACCATTGTACAAAACCATTAGGAGAAATATTTGAAGTAGATTGGACGCTGAGTATTCAACCAAGGTAGGAAGATTATATTCTGAACGCGAATATATTATTGAGGTTGAGATTAGGCGGATATAATATAATTATATTGAGATAAGTGATCTAATTGCGCGATTTGTGTTAATTAAGACTACGTGTTTTGGTTTATTCTCACATAATATAAGTTTGTTCGATATCTAAGTAATCTAAGTTAAATTCTTAATAAAAGTCATATTAAGAATTCTAAAATGTCTCATCATTTAGAGAATCCCACACCTCTAACTTACGCTGAAACCCCACGATATGGTCATCGAAGGACGACCATGTCGCAATGCTTCAGTTGAAAATTTCCTATACATTTCAAATTATAGTAGAATTTCCAAGACTGATTATTTCTGTACAGTAGTCTTTTTCCCTTCCATATAACAATCCATCTTCTTACTAATATCCATATCCGCACCTGTGAATTAATTACAGTAAATATTTATGTGCTTGAAGGGTTGCTTCTGCTATCCGAAGTATTTTTAATGACGACAACGTTGATTTTACATCAAAATGAGAGTAAGTGAATATTAACGTCACCCTTTCAGCTACACGAGGGACCTTGTAATTTTGAACCATGGTCAACAGAAAAGGAAGACACCTGAGCTGGCACCCCCGCTTCTCCTAACTACCGCACCACACCAACGGGAGGACATTTGAGACAGATTTAACGTGCATCGGCTCTTTCTGTATGGCGGTTCTTCAGCTGTACTAGGCTCGAAATGACTCGCTCACCATGAGTCCGTTATCTTGACAACTAGGCCTGTTATTGTCGGAAGCAGTACTAGTGCCTGTTTTCAGAAGGCGCGCAGCTGTTTGCCGTGTTCTGTATATCTTCTCTGAATCTCTCATCAGCTGTGGTACCCTACTGATCATGGTCACGATTTTGTGGTCTGCGTTGTCGAGTTTAGGGTTTTGAGTCTTGATGCCACCATTGCAAAAGGCGCCAATACTCGTTAAATCTATCGTGGCTCGAAGTCCATTGGCATGGTGTGTAAGCTAGGAGAATGTGGTACTAGCTCAGGTGTCGTCCTCGTCTTTTTGCCATGGTCAAAACTACGAGAGTCCTCGAAAATTGCCCTCGTGTTGCTTTGTAATGACGTCAGACTTGCTCACGTGAGAAACATAAACGCACGCTACTGGAAATCACTTTTGGAGTTCACGTTATCGAACCCTTTTAAAATAATTGCTGCAGTGGATTTCTTAGCATTTAAAAACAGGACATTTCGGTTGTACTTGGTGGCAATGGGACGGGATAACATTCTGCGTTGCTTAGAAGCATTCTATCAATAACAGGTAATTTCGCAAACAAGGTTACTAATCCATTACGCCAGCGGTTCTTAAATTTTCGATCGCCGCGGCCCCTCAAGATTTTGAACCCCTTTTGTGCGCAAAAGTAAGCATTGGCCTGCGAATTCAGTTCTTAATCTTTGCACATGTGTTTCTGCTATTTTTTGACGATATTAGTTGTAGCAGCGGCACAAACAGGAATTTCGAGGGGTGGGGGTCCAGGGTCGAAATTCCACCGTTCTCGTATCATGCTTCATTCTTTTGATTTTGTCGATTTTATGGGAACAAAAAACAGTAAAAAATTAATCATTGAATAAATAATTAGCATTAACTAATAAAACTAATCATTAAAAACAAACCATTAAATTTTACGTATTACATACATAGGATTATAATGAATCGAAAAAAAAAATTAATGGCTATGGGGATCCGGAGCCAGGGACCACCCCTCCTTGTGTGCGCCACTAGGTTGTAGTAATTGGGTATGTAGTTGCAAGCAATGCAAAACCGAATTATTATTTTTGATCAAAATGCACGTTGTAATGGATTTTATTTCTTGGGGGCAATTTAGTGATCTATTCTAGGATGGAACAACTTTCAACTTTTCCACGAGGCCTTTCAGAGTCTGTAAAAGGGTGAAATCTTAACATTAAATGAGAGACCTTCGTGGACCCCTAGTAAGAAGCTGGGACCCCCAAGGGTCCGTGGACCACAATTTAAGAACCGAGGCATTACGCCATAGGGGTAACGTAATATAAAACATTTACTACAAAAAAAAAATGAATCGAACGGAAATTAATTGTACATTGAAATACGCTGCTTTCTGCGGAGGGTGAACTCAAAAAACTATAGTAATACAAAAATCCTTTATTCTGACAAAATAATATAAAACCAACCGAAATTTGATCTGATTCATAAATATTAAGGGAAAACAGCCAAATTTTATTCATAAGAAAATTGCTTGGAGCTAAATCTTGCCCTCTATCTATCCACTGCATCGTCACATACGATCCCCGTCTTCGCCAATTCTCTGAATATCTGTTTGTCTTAATCGTACATAAAAGCCGCGTTTTCCGAGGATGCGGTTCTCAAGCTCCCATAAATAAGCGCCTTACTCTGGGAAGATGGTGGCAGCGATAATTTCACCGACGGAAACAGTTAGTGTTTCCCAATAAAGATACCCCAGGAATGAGGATGCACCCTCACCACCCCTCTCCTTTTTTCCCCTTTTTTTTCTGACGGTGGTCCTTATTTCAGATAGTGTTGACACTTGTCGGAGTCGGGGGAGCAGGTCATTTCGTAAGAGTGCACTGCGCGTGAAAATTGCTCCTGTCGGTTCAAGGGCCCCTCCCTTCCCATTGGGGGAGGGGGTGGGATGACTGAAGACTGGAAGGGGATGTGGCCATTAACGAGTTCGGTAATTCTTAGTAATAAGGCACTTAGAAAGACGAGGTTGTGAGTGATGCGTGTGGGGTGGTGTTTTGAATGACTAGGGTTTTTTGATAAGCAGGTGGTAGTGTGATTATAAGAGGGAATGTGATTTTCCTTAAAGTTTGTATTTGTTTTTTAGTGTTGAAAAATAAATCTTGAATTCATAACATTGCTCGATACTGAAAGATAATCTAATATTGAACCCATAATCTGATTACGTTCTCGGAACTGTAATTTTGAAAAAGCGTATAAAAATGCATATTTTTTTTATTTAGTGTCAGTTGAATTAGAATATACACATAAAATTGTTTAAAAAAAATGTTGTTACAATAAAAAACTTTAAATACAATTTTTTGGCAAAAAATCAAGAAAGAATGTTTTGAAAGTTTCCCCTTTTTGTAAAAAAAATGTTCTACAAAATATTTTAACCAGGGCGAGCAAGGGGGTCATACAAAAAAAGGGTTTTATGGGGTTTTTCCGGGCCCCCCCTTTAAACCCTTTTTTTTTTTCCGATTTATTTAATCCTATGTTTTAGTACAAAACGCAAACAGGGAATTTTTAAGGGGGGTCCGGGGTCGAAAATTCACCAATCTTGATATGTTTTGATTTGTCGATTTTTGGGAACAAAAACCCCGTAATAAATTTTTAATAATAATTTGCATTAAAAAAATTAATACACACAAATACTTTGGAAAAATTTTAGCACTTATATTTTTGGGGAATAATCACCAAAAAAAACAAGGGGTTTTTGGGGGGACCCCCGGACCCCTTTTTGTGCGCCCACCGATTAGTACATAACATTTAATTAAGATTTGTTTTTATTTTAATTTATTTATTAAAGCAATTATTCATTCAATAATCAATTTTTTTTTCTGCTTTTGTTTTGGAAAAAAACAACAAAAAACAAAAAAAAAGTTGGGGGGTATTGGGGAAGGATATGGAATGGTGGACTTTTCGATCCGGGAAAAACCCCCCGTTTTATGTGCGCCACTGCCTCTATGCTAATATCTTATTATAAATAGGGGGGAGGTTAAGATTTAAATGTTTTTATAGTTTCGCTTAAATTTGCGGTGTATAAAGTTATTTGTCAGCACTCTTACTCAGTTTAACCGTCAAAAACCAAACATATCTGTTAATACAAATTCATATATACATAAACCAGAGGTGACACATTGTTCAATAAAAAATATTAAATTTTTTTTCAACAGATATGTTTCCTCAAAATTTTAATTTTTTGTCCTGTGAACCTTTTTTGCGCCTAGAAAATATTTTTTTCACATCTAGATAGAGATTTTACAAATTACGAATATAAATAATAAAACATTTACAATTTTAATAAAATTTATTTGAAAACAAGTTTACAGACCACGGAAAACTTTTTATTCATAAAAGGCAACTGTAATTGCACTACTTTAATGACCCCTGAAAGAGAATTACACGACCCTGATTTAAAGTTCACGATACCTGGTGGTTACAATAACGAATGTGTGCCATGAGTTCCAACCTTTGTGTCACTGAAAACTCGTCGTATAGAGGGGCTAATGCACGTTAAATATGATGCTCAAAATCTTCCCGTTGTTGTGGTGAAGTAGTTTGGAGAACAGGGTACCACACACACAACCCAGGTGTCACGTGATCGTGTATCAAAATTATGGGGTCCGTCGTCAATAGCCCTCGTGTTGTTTTCGAGTGCGTTGTTAATAAACTCCCTCGAAACCTTGGTTTAATGTGACATGGAAAAATAAAAAATTCCTTTTGTTTCTTTATTTTCGCAGCATAGCGTATTTTTCAAAGGAAAAGAAAAAAAATATCGAGGATTTTAAAATATTTTGACTGAAAATATTTACATCCTTTTTTTTTTGAAATCCTTTGTGCTACAGGCAGTAACGCACACAGGATTTTCCAGGGTTGGGTCAGTCGAAAGTCCCCATTTTGATCATGTTTTTGATTTTGTCGATTTTTGGCAACAAAAAAAAACGGTAAAAAACTAATTATTGAATAAATAATTAGCTATAATTAATCATTAATAATAAATACTGAATTAAATTTTACGTACTATATACTTAGAATTATAATCAATCGGAAAAAAAAATCAAGGCCTTTTTGGGGGACGAGGGTCCGGACCCCTTACTTCCCCTTTGAGTGCGCCACTGGTGACAAGATTATGAGAATATACGGAGTGACCAGTGGCGCACACAAGGAGGGGGTCCGGACCCCCCAAAGCCCTTTATTTTTTTTCGGATTGATTTTAATTCTATGTATATAGTACTTAAAATTTAATTAAGTATTTGTTATTAATGATTAATTTTATTAATTAATGCTAATTGTTTATTCAATAATTAGTTTTTTACTGTGTTTTATTCCCGAAAATTGACAAAATCAAAAGGAGCATGATACAAGAATGGTGAACTTTCGACCCCGGACCCTCCTTGAAAAATTCTTGTGTGCGCTAATGGGAGTGACTAACATCTATTAAAAGCAAGTAATGGCATACGGATAGTATTTTGAGTACAGATTTTAATAGCGCAATCTTTGACAACCTACTTTTCTGAAACAGAATTACTTTTTAAAAATTTGTGCTTGTCGTTTTGAAGGAAAAAAAATCTCAACATACATTACACTAATTTAACTAAATGGATGTGATTATAATAAAATACGCTATATTTTCTTCCTTACAGATTGTTGACCATCCTTGTTATAAATACGTTGTGTAAATGATTATTTTAAAATAAAATATATATTAATTTATCATTTCTTTTACACCCTAATTGTTAACATTGCTGAGATCATGGTCGGGAGCTTGTGGGCGGGCGTTGTCAAGTCACGTGTTCGAATCCTGGTGTCACCGAAGTACCACCATTTAGTGGAGCTGATACACCTTTATTTGTTGTGACTCAAAATCCTCATGCTGATATGACGTTTCAGTTTGGAGAGTGGTGTGCTGGCTGAGGAGTCGTCCTCATCAGTGCCGATTTAAGCTCGTTTCGGACCCGGGGCGTAGAATATCTAAGGGTGCCCTTCACATTGGCGTATCGAAATTTATTACCAGAAAACCTGGTCAAGTCCAGCTTATCCGGGCCCTGGGTGTAGAAAATCTACGGGTCTCCTTCGCACTAACGGATCGAAATTTATTATAAGAAAATCTGGTTCAGTCCAGCTTATCCGGGTTCTTTTGTGCCCTTCTGGGCCCCCACCTCATCGCCCAATGGATAAACCGGCCCTGTTCAAGTTAATAAAACTGTATGCCGAGTAAAAAAATAACTGTGCATGTTTTAAAATTGTATTAATTCATGCCAAAAATTTAAATTTTGATGCATCTGATAATAGTTATACTAAATGGAGCAAAAACTATTTGTGAAGATAAAGAATTTTTCAACACGTTTAAGTGACAGATAAAGATTTTTTTTTTCTTTTATCAGAAATAATGAATTAACAATTTTCCCATGATACAGCCATTGATTATAAATCGTACTGTTCACTGTAAATTTGTATTTTGATTAAACGAGATTTCATTTGTTCTCTAATCCAACAGAAGAAAGCAAATTACGTCTATAAACCAATATAGCACAGGCGTTGTATTCCATGCAATGACCAGTTTATACCAATTTCTTGCTAGCGAGCTTACAGGAGTGCTGCTGAAGTTATAAAAATTCTTTTCATCATACTCATCCATTGTTTTTCTTTAAGATCACAATTATTGATGGAATCGATGTTGGTAAATTTAAATAAAAAGTTGGATGCTTCTGAATAAACAAAGTGCCACCCGAATGCGTCAGGTAAAAGCCCAACGTCTTATAAACTTACTCTGAAATATGAAACAACTAATCTCAGCTTCCACAAAGGGATCCGCCACATTCCTTTTCAGACGACCAAGCAGAAAAGCTGCAACAACTCAACCCAGAAAGGACAAAGAACTCTCAAACCCGTCTCGGTCACCCCTATACTACCTAAAAATGTACACTGCCGCATGTTTCTCATAGCGCCCCTTCTAACTGAAAGGGATAAACAGAATACAAGTCTTCCCCTCCTGTCCACATTTTCGGCGTATCTAAGGATGATGGGGAGCTTTGGGGTCCAGAGAGAGAGAGAGAACTTATAATGAACGAGACCTCCTATAAAGGCAAAAAGGGAGGAAATTTCCAAGAACGCCCTGGGAGAAAAAAAAAAAGGGGACGCATTGCACACATGCTGTCGCTTCTACCTTTGAGCAACTTCGAGGTGGAGAAGGGAGGGGGGGGGCGCTGCCAAACTGTGAGAAAAGCTCGCAAAAAAAGGTTCGTCTGGACGATGCTTATGTTTATAAATATTGTGGAGTTGTTTACGTCTTTAAAAATTCTTTCAGAAGGGAAATCTTCGCAATTACAGAAAGGGAATTATTTGGAGTTTTTGTATGAGTTTCTTTTTTTTGTCTTTTTTTTATGGAAGGGGGGGGGGTTAGATGCATGGAAAAATGCTTTGATTGTTGATAGGGGAAATTTCTCGACTTTTTGGTTTGTGGGAAAGTATTTCCAATGTTTTAAACTGTGAAGCATTGGTGTGGATAAAGGACAAATATGTCGAATTCTTTTTCTAATATAACTCAAACAATCAATTTTAGGACAAGAAAGAACAAAACTTAACCTGGAAATTTAATCTCAAAAAGAAAATGTAAACTTGATTGAATAACACGGATTTTAACCCGGATGTTTGTAATTTAATTTGATTTGCGTTACCCACTGACAGGGACGTCTTAAGACTCCTTGAGGCCCTGGGCCCCTATGCAAAAGTAAGCCCTACCTAATGTCTTTATAAGTAGACAGTATATAGCATGCATTCTCAAATACTCGTTCAAACGATAATTTGAAACAAATAAATACGTACAATTCAGAATCTCAAAAACCTAAGCACAAACCGATGGCCGCGACTAAATGAGTTGAATGATTGTTTATGGTATTAGGCATAGGCCCAATGCCATAACTAGCTATGAGGAGGCCCTGTATCAAAATTCATTCGGGGCCCTTTTTTAGATATAGGAGCCCTGTTAGTGGACTGTAGTTACACATGTCGGGGCACCGTATCATTGATACGGCGGTAGCTACGCCCCTGCCTAGGCCTAGACATAGACAACGCTCATCACAGTCTTACCACTTTTGCTAGTTGATATGCAGTTTAAAAATCCTTGTTTTTCGGAGAATAATATTTGACCATTAAAATTGTCCGGACCATGATCTTATTAAGATAAAGACGAGAACGAAATGAGGCCCTGGGCCCAGTTGACCAATGCCTTAAGACGTCCCTGCCCACTGAAGCAACCCGAAGGCTATCGGTAACCAATTTCTTAATTTTAAGCCCCTGCCAAATTTCGACTACGACACCTAATCAGGCACCCTCTTCTATACCCCACCAACGGGAAGTCTTTGAATCTTGACAGATTTAACGTGCATCGGCCTCTCTATATGGCAGTTCTTTAAGGCAGTGTTCCGCAACCCCCGGTCCGTGGATCAAATACTACCGGTCCGCACAAGAAACATTAAATTATTTCTCTTTTACTTACTGTGGTATATTTTTCTTATGTGTTTGGGCTACTTTTTATGAAAATCACTTAATATTCCTTATTAAATCACTTTATATTCATTTTTTGGTGTAGCTATATTTTATTCAGAAATAACGATTAACTACAATTAAATTAAAATTATTAAATCAAAATAGTCTAAAATATAAACAATAAATATCCTCTCCCTCAGTGGGCAACGGTAAAATTAACAAACGTTGACCGGTCAGCAGCTATAAAAAGCTTGCGGAGCACTGCTTTAAGGTATCCGACTACGTTCGGAACCGTAATTTTGCAAAAGCGTATAAATGAATAATATGTATGATATTTAGTTTCACTTAGATTAGAAAATGTATATAAAATTGTTTTAAGAATAGTATTACAATAAAAAATTATTTAAGTACAATATTTTGACAAAAAATGAACATAGAGAATGACCCATTTTCAAAATATTCTCCTTTTGTGAAAAAAATGCTTCTATTATATAATAATATTTTGCCTGTCTATAGCTCAGACCTCTTTACACAGAGGCTCAACTAGAATTTTTGAAATATATATAACTTAGAAATGGATTTATCCATGTTTTACGACAACAGGGGGGAGAAATTTTAAGAAAAAAAACGCCGATAATTATATTTCAATTGGTTGTAAATCTGAAAATAATGGAAATTTTTTAAAAATCATAGCTGAGCCTCTGTACAGAGGTCTGAGCTATATACAGGCAAAATATTATTATAATAGAAACATTTTTCACAAAAGGGGAACATTTTGAAAATGGGTCATTCTATGTTCATTTTTGGCCGAAATATTATATTCAAATATTTTTTTTTTGTCAAAATGTCCATAAAACAATTTTATACATGTATTCTAACCTAAGTAACACTAAATATCATAAAAGTATCCATTTATGCGCTTTTTTTAAAATCACGGTTCCGAACGTAGTTAGATACCTTAATAGCACCACTAGGACGCGAAATCGCCAGCCACGACTTCCCGTCCGGGACCATTCGACTATCCGCAGCTACTCCATCCCCTTTCATTCAGGCTACATGTACTTGTACCAGTTCCCAACTACTATACAAGCTCTGATTAAATGCTCCCAGAAAAATTAAATGCATGATTATAAGGATATTTTTCCAGTTGCTATTTTTATTGCATACATCATAATAAGTATGCAAAATAACGAAAATTGCTTTCACCGCTTTGGTGAAAAGAGGGAAAATATCTGTCCGCTTACCAAAAGACACATGAAATGATCGAATCTCATGGTGACACGACACCCTTCTCTTCCCGAAAAATCGTTTTTTGCCATCAAGGGGCTATTGTTGCAGCTACGAATAAACTACATCTGACCACTTTTCGAGCGCCTACTTTTACTAACAATGAAATTTTTTGAAGGTATGTCTTAACAAAGATAAAATCTCACTTAAAATTCGAACTGGGTTAAAATAAAAATCCTATATCGAAAATAAGTATATGCATAAGTCAATGGCGCAAACAGGTATTTGTCGTGGAGGGGTAGGGTCCAGGGTCAAAAGTCCACCATTCTCGTATCATGGCTCCAAATACGCCACCCAACATATTTTTTTGATTTTGTCAATTTTCAGGAGCAAAAAAACAGTAAAAACTAATTGCTGAATATAAAATTATCATTAATTAATAAATTTAATAACAAAAAAAAATTACGTACTATATACATAAGATTATAATCAATCGAAAAAAAAAAATCAAGGGCTATGGGGTGGTGGACCCGCGTTAGTTCATTTTAGTACATTTCACTAGGACATTTTTTAATGTATTTTCAGTGGCCGTGGTAAACAAGTGGTTGTAGTTGGCATTGTGGATTCGCGGGATCGAAACTTAGTATCATCTAAGACTAACTTGTGGAGGGGCTGATGTCGAGGCTCAAATATATTTCCAAGTAAAATAAATGTTGATTTTCGATCCTGTTCCTTATAGTATGCAAAGGCAGATTAATGGTTTCTAATAATACGTTTTTTTACTTGTGAGTAAGTGAGTGTGTCGGGGTTTACGGCGCAATTTTTAGCTAAACTGCGGCAAACATTTGTTAAAGTATTAAAAAAAGAGTTTTTATAAGATTTGTTATGAATGGACATTTGTGTCAAAATCAATAGAACATTTTATGTTTCTTAATATAAAGGGAAAAATATAACTATAATAATAATAATAATATTTAAAATTGTAAAAATATTAGTTTCACACATTTAAATAATATTATTTAAAAATATTTTATAATATAACTAACGATAGTATTGAATATGATTTGCTCTTTTTTTCATAATAAATCATGAGAATCAATGGATAGAAATTAGTTTCCTTTTAAATTTTTCTGAGACAATTAAGAATTATAAAAAGAGAGTAAATATTTTAGATATAAACAAAAAGAGAAAAATTAAAATATTTTTTTCACTATTTTATTAAATTCATAGGTGAAAATATCAAAGGCGATATGTGTTCTAAAATCCTCTGTGCCCGGAAACATTAGTTTCTTTTTCCCTCAACCGTTTATTAGCAAAATTCCAGACGAGCCCAACCTGCAAAGGGGCAAAAAAAAACCTCTTTTTTATCTTAAAAGAGAAGGAAGTAATCCGCAAAAGTAAAAGCAACAAGGGGATCCTCCCTTTTTTGGGACATTAAACCCTTTTTCTCCCCGTTGTCAAGGGAAGGGTTTTTGGGGTCCGGTTTTTTAATAATTCAAAATTTTTGATTTTTGGAAAAATTTTTTTGTCTTCGAACGTTTTTCGAAGAATAGGGATCTTCCATAAGGGGGGAAGGAAATGATTTCCCAAACGCTATTCCCTGAATTAAAATTAATTTCCAAAGGAGTGCCTTAGCAAAATTTGATTACTTTTCCGGGGAAACCCCCAAAAACATAAAATCCATGTTGTTTCCCCATTTTGTGAAATCGTTTTAAAAAATTTAAAAACCATATAACTGATTTTTCCCCTTAAATTTGATTTCCCTTCCCTTTGGTATTTTTTGAAATTTCATTTGTGGGATAAAATAGAAGCAGGGATGGGGGTCAGGGCCGGACAAACGGGACTCCTCCCGGGCGGAAATTTGACAAATTTAAAAAATATTTTTTTTTTTTTAAAAAAATTTTTTTTTTTCCTGAAGAATTGGGGGGGGAATTTGCCATTTCATTTAAGTTATCTTATTTCCCCCTTTATTTTTTTTCGGGTATGTTTAAAGTCAGTTTTTGGTGTTTTGGGAATTTTTTAAAAAAGAGTGTGAGAAGGGGGGTATATGTCAAATCATAAAATTTCGATAAGTTTCCACATCTTTCATTTAAAGAAATTCCCCCCATCCTGGAGTAGGGGCCTTTAAAGGACTTTCCCCTTTCCCCTTTTTACGACGCCCTTGCCCAATTCCAGAAGGTGAAAGGAGCAATGAGTTGTTTGAAACAGATATCACAGGAGATGTTTTTTTTTAAACCCCCTTTTAAATGCATTTCCCCTATTTTTAAAAAAATTGGGATTCCTAAACCAATCAGTGACTTTTTGAAAGAAATTGGTATGATTTGTTTCCCTTTCTTTTAATTTTAATCCCTTTAAAAAAAAAGGTAATTATGTCCATCCCTTGAATTATTTTGTTTTTCCCAATTTTAAAAAAATAAAATTTATGTATGAAAGTTGTTGCCCCCCTTTTTTGTTCTAAAGAATTATTAAAAGTTTTAAAAGGTGGGGTATTTTAAGGGAAAAATTTATTTTTTTCAATTGAAAAATTTTTTTTTGGAGAGGGGGCGTTTTTCCTTTTTTGTCCGTGGCGGAAAAACTGTTAGAGTTTTGGCCCCCTTTTTGGGGAAAGGGGTTTTTTTGTGAAAAAATTTTAAAAAAAACCCCCCACCAATTTAAATTTTTTTCCACCCCAGAAAAAAGAATTTCCCTTTTAAAGTAAAAAACATTTTAAAAAATCTTTCCATATTAACTTTTGGGAAGTCAGAGGGATAACTTTTTTCGGGGAAAAAATGTACTCCAAAAGCTTTATAAAAAATACAGGAAAATGATTAAAAAATTTTTTTAATCAGTGTAATTTTACTGTGACAGCAATTGAGATTTTGTATTTTACTGTGATTTTACATTTTAATACCTTTTGGGAAATGACCCTTTTAAAATAACCCCTTTAAAAAGGAAAAGACGGCGATGGATTTTAATTCTAAACCACATTGAATCCATTTCCCCCTTGAGCCCTTTCTCATTTTCCAAACTTCGGCACAAGGAAATAACGGGGGGGACCCGAGCCTCAAAAATTTTTAACCGGGCCCCTGTAAACGTCGAGTTTGCCGGGGGCCCAAAGGACTTTTACAAAAGGCCGGGGCTAAAAAACTATTTTCCCAAAATTTTTGGGCCTTGTGAATAAACTAATCATTTTTTTTTGTTTCTCTGAATATTTTAAAGGGGCCAAATTTTTAGTGGCCCCCGGTCAGGGAGCCCGGTTGTGCGGGGAAATTTTCGAGTCCATTTACTTTTAACCCACCGGAATAATCCAATGCAAATCCCCCTTTGGGCCCCAAAAAGTTCCCCGGGGGCTGAAAATGGGATGCCCCCCTTTAGGCCGTCGTCGCCACCTGACCGGGGCCCTTGGGGAGGGGGATTGTTTGGTTTAATGGCGAACCCCCTTTTTGGCTAATGGGTTTCCCCTAAGCTGCTAGTGGCCCTAGTGTTGTTTTTAAAAGAAACACCCATTTCCCTTTTTATTACCATTGGGAGGAGTGGGAAAATTGCCTATGGGCCCAAAAGAAAAAAAATTTAAAATATTTACCCTTTTTTTGGAAAGTAAAAAATTAATTTTTTAAAAATTTATAAAAAATAAAAATTATTTGAATGTTATATATTTTTTAGTTTGTTTAAAACTGCTTTTTTTTGTGAAAAAAATATACCCAAAAAGGGGGAAAAAAAATTATTTAAAGGGGGGGCGAAAAAAAATTTTTAAAAAAGGGCTTTCTAAGCCATTTTTTGGGGGCCCCCAAGTTTGTTTTTACCCAAAGGTTTTTTGGCAAAAGGCTTTGGGCCCCCAAAACCCGGGGGGACCCCTAAGTGATGGGGGTATGCCCTTACTGGCAAAAGGGGGGTTTCCCGTGAGAATTTCCCTGCCTAGGTTCTCCATTTTTTTTTTAAATTTAGCACTGACAGGGTTAATATTTATTTTTTTAAAATTTTTTAAAAATTTGGGGTTTTCCCGGAAACAAAGTGGGATAGAATATGTATTTTTCTCCCAAAAATGTTTAAATTTTTTTAATATGAATATAAGTTTTAAGGAAACTGTTTTCTTTTGGTAGGGGTTTAAAAATGGAAAATTTTAAAATTGATTAAAAAATGTATATAAAAATTGTTTTAAGAATAGATTTACAAAAAAATTGAAGTTTTTAATTTTAAAAAACATGGGAATGACCCCTTTTTAAAAATTTTTTTTGAAAAAATCCAATAAATATTTTCCCAGACCCTGTTGAGGAGGCTCAACTGGGAATTTTTTTAAAAATATATAAATTTAAAAATTTTTGGTTTTTATTCTCCTTTACGGCAGAGGGGGGAAAAAAAAAACCCAAAATTATTTTAAAGGGGTTGTAACTCTGAAAAAATTTTAAATTTTTAAAAAATTAGGGTTGGGACTCTATCGGTGGGGTTCGAGGAAAAAAAGGCAAAAAAAGGGGCCGGGAAACCATTTTCTCCAAAAGGGGGGAACTTTCCCAAAAAAAGGTTATTAATTTAAATTTTTTTCGAAATATTTTTTTAAAAAATTTTTTGTTTTGTCAAAATGTTTTAAAAAAAATCTTATACATGTATTCAATTAATGACACTAATATTTTGAAAATTATCCATTTATGCCCTTTTAAAAAAACACGGTTTTCCAAAAAGTTGGGTTTGGTTAAAAAGAAAATATCACACACATCACTGATAAAATCAGTCACACACAACAGCGCTACTAAAAAAAATTTACAATAAAATTTTAAAAATTTCACATGTTGAAGTTAGGCCCTTTTTTAATGGGGGAAAAATGGGGTTATGGTTCCCTTTTAATTAGACTTTAAAAAAAAGGGCGCCAAACTAGTAAATCGCCCATTTAAATAAATCGTTCCCTTTTTTTTTAAAACTTTTTAAAGCGTTCAACTTGAAATTTTTTTCTTCCTTCCTCCGTAATCCAGGGGAAAAATTAAAAACCCCCCTTTTAAAGTGAATCCGTTACACACGGATAGAAATGCAACAAAGGGACTCTCCGTTTTCCGGTTTTCCCTTCGGGCAGGTTGGTTTTTCCCCTTTTTTATTCCGGGAAAAAAAAAGCCAAAACCCTAACAAAAAAAAGTAAAAAAATTTTTGGGGTTGAATCGAAGATTAAGTGGAGATTTTTTTTCTTTAGGAGGATTTGGGGGGTTTAAATTTTTTTTCCGGAAGTTCCATTGCGTGTTGCATTAAATTCCGGGGGTACCGTTACCGAAAGATAAAACTACTACTGCCATCTAGTGAGTTTTTGAAAAAAAAGGGGCAAACTTTAAAAGTAAATTTTTTTTTTAAAACTTATCCCGAATTTGTATTTTTAAAAAGGGCTTCCTGTAAGGAACACATGATTCAGATTAATAAAACATTTTTAAAAAGGGAAAAATGTTTTGTGTTAAAAACAGTAAAAATTTTTATTTTTCGTAATTTTTTTTAGTGGCGTAACGAAGAATGTTTTTAAACCCCCAAAGCCGCCTTTGGGCCCCTTAGCTTGAGCCCCTTAAAATGGGGTGCATGTTACACCTCCGATATATGCCATCAGAGTTTTTTTTCTCTTAAAAGGAAACCTAGGAAAAAAACCTTTTTAAAAAAATATTTAGAAATAAGGGATCCGACTGCTTTTTCCCCTGATTTTAAAAAAGGATTTAAAAGGATTTTTTGATATTTAGTGTCACCTTTGATTAAATAATGTATAAAAATTTTTTTAAGACATTTTGGAAAAAAAAAATTTTTTTAAATAAAAATTTTTTTGGCAAAAATTTAACTTGAATAACCTTTTTTTTTAAAAAAGTTTTCCCCTTTGTAAAATAATTTATTTTACAATATTTTTTTAATTTCCTTGGGGCCCCGTACAGAAGGTTCAAATTTGTTTTTAATTTTAAAAATTCCCTTATTTTCTGGGGGTTAACAAAACCCATTTTAAAATTTTTTTGGCGTTTTTCTTTAAAATTTCCCCCCTTTCTTTTGAAAAACATGGGTAAACCCCACTTTTAAACAAAATATTTCAAAATTTAAATTAGCCGTCTATACAGATTTCTGAGCTTATATACAGGCAAAATATTATTATAATTGAAGCATTTTACAAAAAGGAGAGGGGATTTTTTTAAAAAAAGCCATTTTTATGTTATTTTTGGGCAAAATAAATTTTAAAAAATTTTTTTTTAAAAAACTATTCCAAAAAAACTTTTTATAATTTTTAATCTAATGACAACTAAATATCAATAAATATTATCCATTTTTTAAGGTTTTCCAAAAACGGGTCCAAAAAGTAGTTTGATACCTTTTTAAAAGGGGAATTTAAAATGGATCTAAATGCCCGTTTATTTAAAAAAGGATTTTTTTTTTTTCTAATTTTTTTAAATTTAAATTTGGGAAAAAAAATTTTTTTTCCCCTTTATGCTTAATATAAAAAACATTTACCGTAAAATCCGGGGTAAAAAAGGGACCCTTTTAAAGCAAAAAAAAAAAGAAATTTAGGGGGGGAGCCCCCATACGCCATATAAAAATGAAAAATTTTAACTTATATATGAAATAAGTTTTTTTAAAAAAAAAAAAAGAACAAACCCGAGGGAAATTTCAAATTTTAAAATGAAAAAAGGGATTCTTTTTTACCATTTTAAGACGAATAAACGGTAATGTTTTTTGTTACAATTAACCCTTAAATATTTTAACCCCGTTCCCAAAACTTTTTTTTTTAATAGGCCTTTTAAACAATGACAATTAAAACCAAGGGGTTTTGGGGGCCATTTTTCACCTAAAAAGATCCAAGGGGGTCCCTAGATGAGTGAAAATGTTCATAAAATATAATAATATCTTTTAAAAAAAACAAATACTCCCGCTTTAAATTTTTTAACGCCTTTATCAACAGTAAAAAAACAAAAACCCAAAAATCAAACACCATGTAAAAATGTTTCCAAAACAGCAAAGCTTTTAAATTTAAAACAAAAAAACCATTATTTTTTATAGTTGGACGGCTTAAAAAAAAATTCCCGCCGTTTTAAAAGCCATTTTTTTTACTCCTTTTTCGTAAAGACATTTCTGCTTTTGGGATGTTAATTACTGTCATTTATTTTTTTTCCCCCCTTTTTGGAGCCCCCAATATCAAACATTCCCTTTGGGTACGATTTCCATTTTTTTTTCGCAAAAAAGAATCACTTAGATCTTTTTAAAAACCGGGAAATGTGTTTTGCTTGTTTAAAGGGCCCATCTTAACTGCTCACTGTTTGAAAAGGGGAATTTTTATTCATAGTATTGAATATACCAAAGACAGAGAGTGGACAAGTCTCAGACTTTTTTCTAATTTATTTCAAAATTAATCGTCCGCCTCGTACATCCCATGAAAGGGAAAAAGGAATCAATGTTTATAGAAAAGCGTGGAAAAATCCAGCCATGGCGCTGATTCGGTCTCCTCCCCTTCTTGCGCTTAAAGGTTGTATAATTCTAGAAGTACACTATTTTTTCAAAAGAGAGTCTGGAATGATTCATCCAATAAATAATGACTTCAAAACATAAGAAAATTACACACGTACATTTCAAATTTTTTCGTAAAAAGGTGCGCGTTATACGGCGAATATACCTAAAAATTAAAAAATACAGCTTGAAAGTATAGGTGCGTGTTATACGCCGGATTTTATGGTAAGTCTTCTATACCCACATGCTTGACGAAAGAGAATTGCTATTACTTTTAATAGAGCGTTTAGGAATAACTCATTATAATTATTATTTATATTATATATTGCAGTATATGTTATGCAAGCGATTCTCAAACTGTATGGCATCCCACCCCCCAGGGAGGCGTGATAAACCTTGGTGGTGGTGAATGAGAGTGTGGTTTTTTATGACGGAAGAGCCAATTCACCCAAAACGGGAGGTACGAGCACATCGAAAAGTCGAAAACAAAAGTTTAAAAAAATTTATTTACTGAAAGGAAGCAAAACAATACACATTCCGACGCAATAAAAAATACAGTGCGCATTTACACTCATATAATATACTAATACTTATAAAATGCATCAGTATTCCATAATGCATTGAATAATTTTTATCAATGCTAAGTAATGAACTAGTTTAATAATTACTATTGACTCCCATGGGCTGGTTTTGCAGAACAAAATTTTTCAAAGGAAGGTTTTTTTGCTAGAAATTGACACTAAGTTCCTCTTTTATATTTAGCTAAAAATTGAACGAGGTGCAGTATTTATTTATACAATGTTTTGCGCAGACGTCCGATAGGTTGCCCAGACGGTTGCTCAAATGTCCACAAGAATGTCAGATGAGATGGAAGCTAGATAAAGAACAACAGAAGTTAGGTTATTTTTCTAATGACATTTGTTCTTTTAGTGAGTGACTGTGGTGTTTAATGGCACAAGAGCCAATTTTGGCTGTACTGCGCCACACGTTTAATAAAATATTAAAACAATCTTAAAAATGCATGCACACATATAAAAATTGAAACAGTTTAAAATAATTAGTCAAATAAAATATAAAAATCTAATTTTATAAATAAAAGCAAATAAATTTTGGTGGGGTATTTCTCCCACGAAGTCAGGTAAAGTTAAATGAGATGAATTAAAAAAGGTGAGCAATAATGATTAAAAACGGGACAATCTACTAAAATATGTTGAACAGTGTAAGAAATTTTGCATGAAGGACAGTTAGGAGCATTTTCCCCCAACAACAAATGCCTGTGAGTAAAGTGAGTAAGACCAATGCGAAGGCGAGTCAGTTTGACATCGGCCCTTCGCATTGGCATCACAGACCGTGCTCCTATGGCAGGTTTCACAGAGGGCAGTTTTTTGCACTTTTAGAAATGAATATTTGGGTTAATAAACAGTTAATTTTGTAAGTACGCCCCCCTTGGGTGCTCTTCACCTTGTTTATCAGCCTTACCTTCTCCTTGAGGTGTAGGAATAAATGAAGAACTAGAAGCTGCCATGATCTTAATATGACTTTATTAAGATCTTAACTTAAACCTTGTGACGGCTCACGCGTCCTTTCTCTAACATAACCTCTGTGTTCTTTGACGGCCAAGATTAATGGCAAATCTTTTCCAACCCAAATCCAAGAAGTGAAACGAAAGTATTGATGCAAATAAGATAGCCTTTAAAAGGACAGAAGTTTTAGTAAGCTTAATGGCAATTTAGAGAAAGTTCAGTTTGAAAAAGGTAGAAGTGTAAATTGGCGGCCTACCCAAGAATCAAAGATATCTAGTAATACTACAAGGTGCATACTATTGCACACGAGCTCAACAGCTTGGAATTCAAAATAGGAAGATTATTTTCCGAATTCGAAATATTATTAGGATTGAGAGTAGGCGGATAGTATAATTATATAGATAAGTGATCCAATTGCGCGATCTGTGTTAACTACGGCTACGTGTTTTGGTTTATTCTCACTTAATATAAGTTTGTTCAATATATAAGGTAATGATTTCTCTCAGCTCTGGGTTAACTATTTATTTCAATATGAAAATCATCAAAATAATAAATAAAAGGGTATATTCTATTACAGTTCAATATCAATTTCGAGTCTCTTTCGCACTCTCTTCCGTTCCTGGATTTTCTAAGCCAGGAGACCGCTGTACTTCGCGGGCTCGTTATCGCTCTTCCTATCGCTCAAGAGGCGTTCGAATGGCTCCCTTCAAAAATCCAGTTCCCTCGTCCGGACTCTCTCGCCCTTTATATATCATCTCTTTCTCCTAGTCAGCCACCGCTCATCTTTTTGTCGGCCTCAGTCCCCATGGTCCTGCTGCCGCCTTCCGGTCTCGGCTCCCTTGATGTCGTACCCCTCTGCCGCGCCAAATCCGGTCTCGTTTCCGCTAATCCAAAAGAGGCGCCAAGGCTGGGTGTACATTTGTATGTTCTCAGACGCGACGGCGTCACCGAGTTCTGGGAAAATGAACACACAATGATAAGGCGCCTCTTTTTGACAGTCTGGTCAGCTGGGCAAAAAAGGTGCCGAAACTCGACCACCCAGCTACGAAATTCCTTCCCAGCAATTAGGGAAATTCCTGGAATTTTCGCAGCTTCTGTCGGCAAGGGATCTGTTGAAAAATAGGGGAAAGAGATATGCTTCGTCACACTTAATAAAAGTCATATTAAGAATTCTATATATATAAAATGTCTCTTCATTTCGAGAGTCCCACACCTCTAACTTACGCTGACCCACAACGATATGGTCGACAAAAATCGACCATATCACAACCTTTAACAGATTAGATAATAATATGATATGAGAGAGAATCTACGGTGGCTAAACACACAATATATATAATACTGAAATAACGTAACTCGGACCACTATCAATAACTAACTCTCCTAAGCTCAATTTCAATGCGAACACAGATCCGAATATTTAAATAGTCCCTCTTACCTTTATCGTCCAACCAAGCATCAATCTATTTAATCCTATTTGAAATTGTGGTTCACTGGCGTGCGATGGTATGCACCTTGACGTAAGGGCTCTCTGTCACGGGTAACTTCTGTTGGCTGTCACTTAACCTCTTCACACTTGAAATACCGACTATCATAACATTCCCCAAATGTGACTTCGCTTACTCTAAACTTCTGTTATTTAAAAAGCTTCCTAATTTGCATCTTTCCTTCACGCTTTACTTCTTGGGTTGGTTGGAAAAAAGTTGCCATTCATTTTGGCCCCAAAGAACCCAAAAGGACATGTTAATGAAAAAACGCGTGAGCCCGTCACAATTTAAGTAAAAATTATTTTGCAATCTGTTCAAATTTAAAAATTAGAAAAGAATATTAATATAATACCTATTCTATTATTTAAAAGTAAACTACTTAAAATATCCATTAGTTAAAAGTAGCACGTATAAAATTTTATACTTATCTTGATAATTTTTACGGGTTATAACAGTGTTTCTCAACTATAGGGCCCCCTGGGGGCGGGGGCGAGCATATCGAAAATAAAAAGGTTAAAAAAATTAATTTACGGGAATGAAAAAACAAAATACTTTCTGATATAATTAAAAAATACAGATTTACATTTTGATTTATATATATCATCGGGAAAAAAAGGAATCAAAAAAAAAAGATTCTACTTTGAACGCTCATTGCTTCTTTTGATCCTATAACTAAAAAAAAAAATTTTTTTGTTTGCTTTGTGTAACCTACTAGAGATTTTTTATTACTTTTTTTTTAATCTAAAATATTACTTTTGCTGGCTTTCAGCTTTGGGGGGGTTACCTGCATCCCTTTTTGGAAGTTGTAAATTATATAATTTGTTGGGTTTTTTTTCAATGTAAAAGAGTTTTATGGGAAAATTTTGAGCACTTTGGGGATTAATTAAGATTTCTTTTATGAGTATACTGAAACTATAATACAAAATCGTTATTTCTGTGTGCAAAAACTGTTTATTTTTTAAACCCAATGCCCTTGAAGAAACCCTCTAATATGACGTCTTAATGGGGCAAAAATGAATTGAAAAATTTCCCCTTTTTTTTGGGAGTGGAAACGTTTTTTAGAATTTTAAGGTACTTGTTTAACCAAACCCGGGCCCGACCACTATTTTTAAAAAAATTTTTTCTTGAACATGCTGATTTCCCCCTAAAATAACTTATGGTTTTTAATTGTGATGTTGTACGACTGATTATGGTTTATAAATGTAAATGAGCAAAATTAAAAAAAAATTAAAAGATCTGTGTCTTTTAAAAAGGAAAATTGAACGATCAAAATGGAAACACTTGCTGAAAAATATTTTCATGTTAAAAATTTTGAAAAAAGTAATAAACATGAAACGAAAGGAAAATTTTTTCAATACTACATTAAGAACTTTATCAAAAAAATAAAGAGCCATAAAGCCCCCCCAAAAACTTCACCCCCCTCAAAAGACACAAGCAAGAAAAAATTCAGGATATTTGTCGATCATCAAAGGACATTAAAATTAAATAACGGGAAAAAAATGTGACAGTTTTGTTTTTCAAATAAATTTTTCCAATGTTGCAAAAGTGTTGTGATTTGTGTCCTTTTTTAAAGGGCACACAAAATTTTGGGAAAAATTTAGTTCAGTTTTTTTGATATTTTCTCAAATTATGAAAACAAATAGAAAATCCTTGAAATAGGTAAGTACAGTTAAATTATTCACTGAAATTGTGATTTTTATCTTGTATATTGAAAATAATTTTAAAAAAGAAGGGGGGATCACCCCCCGACCATTACCGTTTAAAAGAGTCAACTGATCCCGGCTTTCGCTTTAAATATTAAAAAAAAACACAAGTTAATTAAATTTTATATTTTTTTTTTTTAACATTTATTCTAAATGCTAATTCTGCGAGGCTTAAAATTGCAGTTCATTCAAAACCGTTTATAATATGAGTATTCATTTCAATAAATCATTTTACAGTTTTGTATACATTGTCATGCACTTGGTTTTACTCTCCTTACAATTAAGCTATTATATCAAGAATAATGTATTATCACTTTTTAAAAAAATAAGCTCGTGTTAAGAGTGGGTACTTCAGCCAGTATAAGAACAAGTTTAATAATTATCAGTGACTTCCATGGGCTTGTCTTGCAGAGCAAAGTTTTTCAAAAGAAGGCTAAAAATTAGAAATTGACACTCAGAGTTATTTTTTGATATTTAGCTCAGATCTATATTTTGTCTTCAAAGTAGCCATTGCAGAAAATCCGGATTCACATAGGTATGATGTTAAAAATGGTAATATACACTGGTGTACAAAACTTAAGCAACAGGTGGGTTTATTGCCATATCTTCACGAAAAGTCATCTGAGAGACATGAAATTCTGAAATGAGGGAGAGTATTATGTACGTAAAGGATGACGAAAGCATCGGCGCTGAAAAAGGAATACAACGCATACGGTATGGAATCAAACAAAAACAAGCTTTATTGAACGCATAGTATTGTGACTCATGATTGTCTATCCAACAGGAAGAACAACAAGCAGATGTTCCTTAATATGGTATATGCCCTCCCCTTACTACAATGGTTGCTTCGCACCATCTCCGCATACTCAGAACCAGCTGGTGCAACATTTCTTGAGGTAGGAGTGCCCATTCCTCAATCAACATCTGTTTGAGTTGTTGGTTGTTCTCCGGATGATGTAAGCGTGTGGAAATAGGTCTCCCCAAAGCATCCCACACTTGTTCGATGGGATTTAAATCTGGGGAGCACGCTGACCAATCCATTCGAGTGATATCTTCACTTTCCAGCAGCTCCTCAACAGCAAGAGTGTGATGTGGCCGTGCATTGTCATCCATAAAAATGAAGTCTGGGCCAATGGCACCTAGAAAAAGACGCACATGGGGAAGAAGTACCTCCTTACAATAGTGATCCTCGGTTACAGACACTCTGTCGAAAATGTGAAGCTCAGTTCGCCCGTTCAGCATAATGCCTCCCCAGACAAGAACTCCAGGAGCACTGTAAGGGTGTCTTTCCTTGATGTTACTGGGATAAAACCGGGTCCCGATCTCTCTCCAAATCAAAAATGTTGAGAATCGCTTCTGGTACTGAACAGACTCTCATCCGTAAAGAGGACACGACTCCATTGATCAGTTGTCCAGTTTTTGTGCTCTCTGGCCCACTGTAAACGGTGGCTTCGGTGGCCAACTTTCAACGGGAGGCAGCGTACAGGATGGTGGGCGAACAGGCCCCCTTTGTGAAGGCGTCTGGCCACAGTAAACCGCGACACTTGTCGACCCGTTGCTGTACAGAGTTTCTGAGCAATAGCTCTTGCTGACTGATGTCGACCTTTTTTCGCCTGCAGGATGATATATCGGTCATCCTCTGCAGTTGTCGTCCTCGGGCGGCCGCCACCAACCTTTCTAACAGCTGTACCTGTGGTTTGGAACGCTTTCCAAGTGCGCGAAACGACACTTTTGTTTATTCCGAACTCTGCAGCTACACTGGTGACAGTACGCCCCTCCACCAGCTTTCCGATCATTCTTCCACGTGTGAAGTCGTTCAGGTGATTTCTTCTAGCCATATTTCACGAACTGACTCACTGGCACTTGCAGCCAATATGTTGAATTGCGTCTCCGTCCTTCATTTTATTCTACTGTTGAGCAGCGCGCGCCGACATCACGCGTTTTGCGTACGCTCACATCGCTTCTGACGTTTTGTTCCTAATATTTGCATACGCATGACGTTTCTACTGACTTATGTGTTCACTGTACTGATCTCCAGGCCTCCTTTTCTGCAATTTCATGGCTATCTGCTAAATTTTTACATTGTTGCTTAAGTTTTGCACACCAGTGTAGTATACGAAATGCTTTTGTTTTCAGTGCAGAAAATTCAGCATCCACCTCTATCCAGAATTCAAAGAGTGATTTATTACAAAATTGCCCTTTAATTTCGTCACTGAATGTGAAATCTATGAAGATCTCTTTTTCGGCAGTTGAGACCCCTTCTGAAGTATTTTGAAATGGATCCCTAACCCATTCGTAACTTTCTATCAATTTGCCCTCGTCTGTGTACTTGTTGATGCTTTATTATCGTCGAATGCTCGCTGTGATTTAAAAATATATCTATGATTTTGTTTTAATTCACTGCCGTAAATACTTAATACCGTGAATTACAATTAACGCGTGAATTATGAAATGTACTTCAAGAGAGATTCGGTTGCTAATCGATTCGGCCAAGACTGACTAGAATTGTACGAGGAACAGCATTTTTACATGTTTTATGCAGACGTCTGTTAGATTGCCTAGATTCACATGAACGTTCGCGAGAATTCCAGATGTAATGGATATGATAAAGAGCAACATAGATTATGCTATTTTTTAATGACATTTGTACTTTTAGAAATGGATCTTGATGGAAATAAATCTTTAATTAAATATTATTTCTCAATCTGTTTCAATTTAAAAATTAGAGAAAGAAAAATAACATAATTAACCTATCACTTAAAAGTAATTTACTTAAGAGTAACATATATAAAAAATTTAATACTTATCTTATTAATACTGAATTAAGAACAAGTTTAAAAAGTATTAGCGACTTCCATGGGCTTGTCTTGCAGAGCAAAGTTTTTTAGAAATTGACCCTCTGAGTTCTTTTTCTATATTTAGCTGATATCTATATTTTGTCTTTTAAGCAGCCACCGCATTTTGCAATATGTTCCAATTTAAAAATTAGAGAAAGGAAAAATAACATCATAATTATCCTATTACTTACTTTTTTTTTTATTTTTGCTTAAAAGAGTAACATACAAAATTTAATACTTATGTTATTAATTTGTACGGTTTATAATTAAGATTGTGTATTGTAGCTTTAGCGTCAAAAAGTGCATTATTATTGCATTCAGTATATTATTAATGTATAAGGAGGGGCGCGATAAAAATTGTGATTGAAAAGGGGGGCGCCAGTATTGAAAGTTTGAGAAGCACTGGTTTATAATTAAGGTCGTATTGAAGTCTTAGCGTCAAAGTATATATTATTGCATTCAATACTTCGGTATTGTATGTGGAGGGACGATGAAAATTGAGACTGAAAACTGAGTCGTCAAATTTGAAAGTTAGAGAACCACTGTCTGATGCATTATATATATAGTTACCTTTTTTTTCATTCAAAATCCCGTAGCAAGCCAATTTCCAGGAATAAATTTTCATCTACAGCTTTGTAAAAAAATTTACAAAGTTTTTGGAACATTTTTCTAAGTTATATTTCTAAGGTTTTTATATCAGTGGTTAATTTGAAATTGTACTTGGTATACTTTTAAATCTCTCTGCTATTTGTATGAGCGAGAATGCATGTGGTTTCATGGCACAAGAGCAGATTTTGGCTATAAACTGCGCCAAACAATTGTTTAAAAGTTTTAATGTTATTAAAATCAATTATTTTTTCTTATATCTTATTTAATATTTTACCGTCACATTTTGCAGTTTTTAGCTCAAATTTTTAGACTTTTAATACTATAATAATCCAAGTCTTGAATAGATTAGCAACAAGATTTTGTAGTGGAATTTCGATCAGTCAGTAAGTGAGCGAGTGGGCTAATCAGATAAGCGAGTCAATTCTATATAGCTATACTGCTCCAAACAAAAGTAAAAATATATAACAAATATATACATATACAGGTAGTTAGCAAAATAATGGAAACGCCTTAGATTTATAAAGAATCTTATTGGTGCAGGACCGCCTTTGGCATACAATACAGCTTGGATTAGCCTGGGAGTTTATACAGGGCTGAATAGAGCAGGGGTGGCCAACCCGCGGCACACGTACTACAGTGTAGCACGGTGAAGTAATAACAGCGGCACGCGAAGACTTAGTAAAAAATTTTAAAAGATAATAAATAACATTTTTTTTTTACAATTTTATTAAAATGCGGCTGTCTCAGACAACCCCCTCTATAGTTTATTTTAAATACACGTAAATGAGTTACAACAGAAATTTACCTTGCAGAGAATGCACCGAATTGTTGTTCGAGTTGGCTTTCCAAAGCTTTTTTCATTCGTGAGATTTCGGAATTTGAGGGAGCGTATTTTAAAATACTTGGAAGTATCCCTATAGTGAGTACTCCCTATTCTAGAATAAAGATTATCTATGTGATTTAGCTTTGCTTACCGATATTGTGGGGTATTAAAAAAATTTTTAATTTAAGATTACAGAGAAAATCTACCCTAAATGGGGTTATGTGCTAGGTTTGATGATTTTCAAGATTTCCTCAAATCCTTTTTCAATTTTTCTGCAAAATGTTAATGGTTACATACCCGCGAAGTCCAAATCGAAATTGTCTTCAGCACTGAAAAGCAAATATAAGGAATTTTATTGAATGTTGGAATTTTGTGCTTGCAAGCAGTTTTCAAATTTTTACACGATTTCTGTTAGATATTTGATATTAATCAACATATTTGTATCTTTTTATTATAACAATAACCAAATCAAAATATCGTACAAAATTAACTGAACTGATTAACAATAAAATCAAAATCAATCAATGCTTTAGTCTTGTAACGTCGTCAGTCATTAGTACACAAGAAAATTTGTAAAGCCTATTTAAATTTAATAGATTTAAAGTTTATTAAATAACCAAACCGGGGGGACAGTCTTCACCGAGGTGTCCTACCGCAGGCACCGACAATCCTTGCTTTTCCGGCTCTAGTTTACCCAAATGGCTCTCAGTTTCCATCCCGCTTCCGTCTCAAGCCTATCTCCAGCTTCTTCCTCTCTCTTCAGTCGCTTCAGGTTTTTCTCTCTCCTCCAAAATTAACTCCCAAAGCACCTAGGGCGGTCCACCAACGCCCCTTTTTCATTGGCAGGTCAAAAGAAAAGGTCTGCCTCGTCTTCCTCATTGGCAGGTCAAGAAAAGGTCTGCCTCGTCCCCGCGTCAACTAGATCTCCCATTTGCGCGGCAAACCAAACACATTCCATCGATTTTGGAATAAGTGGCGCCAAACTCTCTATCATTCATTCACACCTGACCTCACTTTAGCCATTCCTCAACGCTCGGCCTCGCTTCTGCAAACTTTTCATACGGAAGTCCATGCAATCTGCACTCAGCCATTGTAAGATTCAGACCAGATGTCTGCGCTTGTCCGAGCCAACACACAATGCTAGGGCCACCTGTACTTGTCACCCAACAGCGTTTGGGATGAATAGATATGTGACCAGAAAATACAGGTGGGTTCACCCTTAATCGAAGATTCACAAAGTCTCATTTATTATATTATAAAAATTTATATTATTATAAAAATTACGTAAAATAAAGTACATTACTCCTTTCAGTTGTTCGAAAAGTTTGAGTGCTCATAATTAAATTTGACACAGCACTCTTCCTTAAACAGTTGGTTACCCCTGATTTAGAGGAATATATTGTACCATTCTTCATGGAGATAGTGAACGTCATATATATCGGTGGAGGACATCGATTCCGTAATTAACGCTTTAAAATATGGCATAATGGTTGTTATATTGAGGTCGGGTGACTATGTGGAAGGTAAATGAGAATTATCCTAGAGAATTTGCATCATAGGATGGACCTCGTCAGCTAAAATTTATACTTCTGTTCATTGATTCTTTTCAGAGTTGCGATTGGTCCAACAGGAAACCACGACATTGTTGCCCATATCAAGACAGATCCACTTCATGCTTGACAGTTGGAAGGATACAATCGCGATCCTACCCTTAGTCAGGTGTCCTCCAAGCGTGTATCTGTATTGTAGCGAAAAGTGTGAAAGACTATTCGTTAGACCATATTATTTTCGACCAGGTTTTCTAAGCGGCATCACTGTAGATGGAATTTGGCATTAACATCTGTGGCAAGTGGTTTGGGAATTGATGATCTGTCGTAAATGTTCCGTTTACGAAGCTTTCTTTCTGTAATCATTGACTCTGGAGAATCTAGACTCCAATTTTTAGCTCCGCGGTCACTTTTGCTGTAGTTGTTTGCTATTTAGACATTAACATCCACTTCTATACCCGGCTGTCGCTTTCCCCGAGCTCTGTGAGATTCTGTGTTGAGCTCATCTTGCTTTGCTGTGTGCATATTGTCATAACTTTATATACACTCACTTCCAAAAGCTTAGCACGGAGTGGAAAATGCTAATTTCCGGAAGCCAATCAGAATTGAAGAGGATGCAATTCGCTGCAGAGGTAGATGGAAGTATGCAAATATGTTAGGTAACAGCCAATCGTGCTTTTATGTCAAGAAATATGCAAAAAGGGCAGGCTTATAAGAAGCCAGCTTCATGAAGGGTTACAAAAGTTGATTGTGTAAGTGCTAATAGAAGGTGTTTAAAACTTTTGTACAATTTGTTTTCAAGACGTAAGTGTTTCTATGACTTACAGAAAACGATGGAAGATTCTGAGTGCTGGCATGCTGTGGGGTACATTGAAGCAGGACAGTCGATCACAGATATTGCTCTTTTCTTCGGCGTTCATCATTTTGTTATTTCACGTTTATGGAAACAATTCCAAACCACACAGACAGTTGCCCTGAGGCCCGTAGGCAGTCGTCCAAGGGTTACAACCCCAGCGGAAGATCGATATATTGCTATTGTAGCCAAGCAGAATTGCAGAGTGACCTCCACACGTGTGACATCTGTGGTTACAGCGTCCATTGGCAAGGCTATATCTGCAGCTACTGTACGCCGAAGATTACATATGAATGGACTGTATGCACGGGTACCTCGAGTTTGTGTTCCTCTATCCGTCCAATCAAGAGGGCGCGATAAAAGTGGTGCCGGGAACATGACAATTGGACTATGTCTGACTGGGGCAATGTCATGTTTATTGATGAGTCAAGATTTGCTCTGGAGCCAGATGACAAGCGTATAAGGATATAGAGTAAACAAGGAACACACAATCAGCCCCAAAACATCACCGAACATCACGTATTCCGAGACGGAAGCATTATGGTGTGGGCAGGGATTTCATGTAGGATACCACACCGACCTGCACATCTTTAAACGGGGTTCTGTGACAGCTGTCCGGTATCGAGATGAAGTCCTAGAACCCATTGTGAGATTGTACGCTGCAGCAGTTGGCTCTACTTTTGTTTTAATGGACGATAACGCACGTCCCCATAGAGCTGACATCGTCGATGACTACCTGGAGAGTGAAGGGATTGCATGTATGGCATGGCTAGCATATTCACCCGACCTCCTTAATCCCATTGAAAATCTTTGGGATGCTCTCGGCCGTGCTGTATCTTCACGTTTCCCACCTCCAGCCACTATTATTGAGCTGGAAACTGCTCTACAAGAAGAATGGCAATTGCTTAATTTTGCGGTGGTTGACCACCTAATTAAAAGCATGGTTAGAAGGTGTAAACTTTGCATATAGATGAGGGGATCACATACCCTATTAAAGTTCTTTTTTTATTTTATGCTGTTTATTTTCACTTTATACATAATTCTGCTTAAGTCTTCAGTGATATTATCTGATAACTTACAAAAATTTAATATTGTTTTCATTTCTGTATATAATTATTGATTTTGTTTTATGTATAAATATATATGCTACTTTACTGCCAAATTTTATGTCAATCAAAGCAGTATTTGTTGATTTTTTTTCATTTTACATCTTCGTGCTTAACTTTTGGAAGTGAGTGTAGATACCTTACCTCTAGAAATGCCTAAAAGATGAGAAGTTTTGGTCCCCCTTCTCCAGCTATATGGACTGCTACAATCTGGCCTCTTTAATGAAGCTGATACATATACTACCGAAATATATACATTTTAATGCTTACGAAACGTATTAAAAAGTATCACTTTTATTCGCATGCGTTTTTATTGTTTTGATAACCACCTATAATATAATGTAGTTGGAATAGGTTATCCATCCATACCGGGTGGTCATAAGAACTGCCGATATATGGACTTCTAGCGGCCGTTTCGTTCAACCGCTCAACACGAAATTTGAGGAGCGATTGTGGCGTTTTATGGCGCAACAGCCAATTCCGGCCAAACTGCGCCAAACACATATTAATAATTAAAACTCTAAATATATAAAAATGTATGCATACATCCATATATATTTTACATTTATGCATGCAATGAATGGTTTGGTTATTTAAGTGTATGCACTTGAGGTCCTGTGAACGCTGCTCCTCTGAACGTTTTTGTACATTATTACTGATGAAAAGAACTTGATTAAATGACTTGCGGTTAATAATTATACAATTTACACTCTTTGGGAAAGGTAAAGGGTTTGTGTTTAAAGACAAATTTTCACCTTTCCATTTTCATAAGAAATATTTAAAATCACTTCTTAAACTTACTGTTTTATTTTTAAAAATATCCGAGCATATTATTTCAACATTAACTAATAAACGATAAATAAAACCAACTCAAATTAATCATACAAACATTTTATTCAAGATTTGTGGAAACAAAATTTTTAGAACAAAATACTGTGCGAAGCTTATTAAATCTTCATACAATATACTTCAAACAAAATCTTAGTAATATTCAAAGCAATCAGGTGGGCATAACATGTCTTACTTCTCTTAAAATATTCTTAGTAAAAAAATTGGTCATTTTCAAAAAGATACATTCAGCAATTTCATTAGTTATAAGCTACAAAACAAGAGTCTTCTCTATTTCTCCATAACTGAGCGTTTCTCAAACTGTGGGTTGTGCCTCCCTAGGGGGCGTGATAACCTTACGAGGGAGGCGCGAGCATATTGAAAAGTCGAAAACAAAAGATTATTTTCAAAAAAATAATTAATTTACTGAAAGTAAACAAGCAAAATATATTCTGACATAATAAAAGTAAAATACACACACACATTTACACTGATATAATACTTTTATAAATGTAATTCATAATTAATTAAACAATACTAAGTTAAGAACAGGTTTAATAATTGCCAGTGACTCCATAGGCTCTTGTCATATCTAAAATTATATACAAAAATCAACATTTCTCTTGATAACTTGTACGGTTTGTAATTAATCCCTTAAATGCCGATTAAAAATTACGCGATTCGCTCCCCAATGCCACCGTTTAACACGTAGGCGAGTGTATGTGGTGTCTTGGGGGGTAGAAAAGTAATAAATAAGAGCAAATCCTCTGAAATAAGTAAATCCGTCTCAAACACTGTCAAGGTCCTTTTATTGAAGCCTTCGGAATAATTTTATGGGTAGCAGTGCATAGAAAAGCTTCGGAAATACGTATATATGCATCCTGGACAATTAACGTGGTGGCTGAGAGAGACATTTATATACGCCTACGGCACTTAAGAGGTTAAAGTCGTATTGTGAGATTAACGTCGAAGTATATTATTATTGAATTCAATACATTATTATTATATGTAGGCGGGGGTAAGGAAAATTATGATTGAATATTGGGTCGCAAACAGTGAAAGTCTGAGAAGCACTGCTATTACTACTCAGAGAATGTCTGAGGTTAGTTCAGTCCTTTTTCGTTCAGGAGGCTACGAATTGATTTTAGAAATTTTCATCAACTATTGTTGACCCAGACTAACATTCAAAGAAAAAGGCAATTCATTTTTATAGGACCTTCACAGAGGGTTTTATATGCAGTAAAAAGTCCATGCACTGAAACATTTTCTATAACAGAATTTTCAATAGCACCATATTTTTCTATCGTTTCAACTCATTGCTCACTGGATACGATGATTTCTTTATAAGAGGGCTCTTTATCCGAACAGTATTTAATACGCTTAAAAGTAAAATCAGTGAATTTTTCTTGTTATTTGAACCTTTCAGGAGAGAAAATTCGCTTGGATTTCCTCCTGCGATTCCGTCACTTTTTAACCGTCCTGATATATTTGATTCCCATGGGGCTAATGTTATTCCCTCAGGAGTTTGGTAGTAGGTTTTACCTACTTTTTGAAACGTTTTTAATCATAATAGGTGCTTGCGAAGAAAATCCATCTCCAGTTGGAAATTCCACCTGTATGTAATCCTTGGTAAATTGTCCATCATTCTGGAAATAAAAGATAAGTAAAGATTAGTAAGGTATAAAAACAGAGAAACTCTACACGTTGAAATTTAAATTTACCTCTGAAATTTCTCTTGTTTTCTTATTTGCAGGAGATTCCACACATTTCCAAGCTTTCAATTTTCGCTGAATACAGCCATCATGACAACTTCTCTCCGAATACAACCCACAGCAATACTGACAAACGAAATGAATCTTGAACTCAATGTGATAAGAGTCTAAAGCAGAGGCTTCCAAACGTTGTCTCATAGATCCCTTACCAGGTTCTTCGGTTTTGGGTAAACCCTTAATTGCTACTTACTTTAAAAGATTAACATCTAACTGTAGTGAAGTATAGCGCTTAAAACTTAAGCACGTGTTAATTAAATTTAAATTTAATTAATACATAAAATAGCCGACTAACAAGCACACCGAAACTCCTTGACAATCGGAAAAACAATTAAAAACTTTCTGAAGGTATTCTTTAATTTGGGATAAATAACAGACGTCTTTAAAGCCAAAACTGTCGACATCTGGTTCTAAACTTTTCTTTGAGATCTTCGTTAAAACCTAATTCTTATAATCCAACATTTTTTTCCCAGTGTGATCTTATGAATTCATTGTCTACTGTGGTATTGCCACAATCAAAGTATTCCCAAACCTAGTTTCAAAGTCTGAAAATGGGCATTTAAGTGTTGAAGGAAGGCTAAAACGTCTATTTCCTGGTAGATTGTGGGTGACAATTGAGAAACTGGGAAAATTCAAAAGATGTCCATTATTATACTCCTTTAGCTTAATTCTGGCAAGAAACGCTGAAATCTTGTCCTTGTTTTAATAACACTCATGCTTTCGCCTTTTTTGTAACTGTAAATTAACCTCATCAAATTGAGAAAATAAATCTGTTAAATAGGCAAGTCTGGTTTAATTTCCCCTTAAAATTAAAATCACGATCTGATTTAATGAGAGTCACTATCGTAGACTCTCATTTATACCTCACAGACCCCCACATTTTTGCTGATGTGGACCCCTTGTAGGTCGTCATATAACCCTGGGGGTCGATATAGACCACTTTGGGAATCACTGGTTTTAAGCATATTGACCAAATTACACTTGAGTGGAGTTATTCGAGTGGTTGAGAGCAATGTATCAATTCGCTCTGTGCACAGATAAGTTCTAACGCAGAATTCAGTCGCCTGATATTGATTCTACAAGATGGCAAGTTAAATTCAAACCCGTTCACGCCTATTACGAGTATACTACGGCATACAGTTTTTAAAATCCAACCCAACAGCAGAAAACCCAGCTTCTCTCTACCACTGCCTGAGCAGCTTTTAACCACAGAATCGGTCTTTTCCATCTACACTTAGATTTTTAGGTCATACCTTGGCCAATTCTTCTATACGCAATGCTTTTCACGAGCTGTACTGGACCATATACTAAAACTACATACGTGTTACCAGCCAAGAATGAGTGAGTGTAGAGTTTTATGGCGCAAGAGCCAATTTTGGCTATGCTGCGCCAAACATTTGTTATATATAAAAAAATTTAAAATATTTTATAAAATATTTAAATATAATGATAATACAGTTCTAAAAAGTTAAAATTCTAATAACATTAAACCGTTTTCAAGTAAATAAAGAGAAAATTTGGTGGGTAGTTGCCCCACAAAAAGTCAGACCATATATTAAAATAAAATCAATTGAAAAATAAGAATGGAACATGTTAGTTTAAAACAAAGTCAGACCCCATATATTAAAATAAAAAGAATTGAAAAATAAGAATGGAACATGTTAGTTTAAAACAAAGTCAGGCAATACATGTTATTAAAAAATTAGATTCTACTTTTCCTGAATCGGGTTGGTGTTAATGCGCGTATATATTTGTGAGGATTGTTTAAAATACTTTCTGGCATTTTGAATTTATCCGTAGGATCTGGCTCAAGTTCTTCCTCCACGTCAAAGAT
>BMAV01001482.1:189918-205268 GCA_019973955.1 Trichonephila inaurata madagascariensis | reverse complement strand
AATAGAAACGAGTTAGTAGTCATATCAGACACCAGTTCCAAGTGAAGGGCTCAGGTAACTCCGCAAGTAAATAAAACGACATAGGATTTTTGCAGCTTTCCGAAGTTATTGATATAGAGCGGTCCAGCGAAATCCAAGCCGGAGACTGAAAAGCCTGGCGTTTGGTTGACACAATCAATAGGTAATGGTGACGAGAACTGATCAATAGGTTGGACTAAATATTTTCTACAAACAAAGCAATTTTTTATAACTTTTTTAGCTAAATGGCGTCCTTTGGGGATGCAGTAATTTGATCTAACTTGTGCTAATGTACTGGCTGTTTATCTATGCATTACTTTATTATGCTCTCTGCGTACTATCAATACAGTCAACCAGTAATTTTTGGGTATAATATCAAAGAATGCTTTTCATCAATTGACAAACTACAAAACTCTAGCCTTCCTCCTCACTAAGCATTATTTGTAAGAATGCTTGTTTCATGTCGGCAGCGAAAGAGACCGTATTTTGTCTAAATTTCAGAATATAAACACTTTCTGAATAAAGGTTTGATCCTATATGTAGACAACTATTCAGAGAAGTGGAATATGCATCATGTGACGAAGCATCATAAGCAATACGTAGTTGTCTGGAAAAGCGATCTTTTCGAATTAATTCTCTGTGAAGAAGATAAAAAGTAACGTTGTTTGAGTCACTAGCAGAATTTGGGACTAACTCTATAATACCCTGTTTAAAATTATTCTGTAATTCCTCTCAATATTCAAGGAACAAATGAGGATTTTTTTCTGGAATCGCCTTCTGAGCCACGTAAAACTCTTCTCAGCACACACAATTTCCCTATTATCTTTTAATTCACGTGCTTCTAACTTCCACGGTAATCCTACTTTATACCGTTAAGATTTTTCATCGTATTTAATATTTGTTTCGAAGTTTCATTATTTGATTTTCCGACATCAGATTCTTCTTTAGAGTCAATTAAACCGGATACTTCATTGTCCCCAAATTTCTTTAGTTGCTTCGAAATCAAATTTTCTTGAACTATTACACTTATAGAGCAAGCGATGTTTGATTTTCGCTGTTTCGGCCTTGAAGACACCAGCCGAAGATGGTTTCAACCGCAACTAATTTCTTAATCAGATGTTTAATTTTTCCAGTAACTATATCGTAGTAATAGTCTGCTCCGATTAGTATTGTAATGGGCTCTTTGTAATCTGGTGAGTCTGCGAGGACTAAATTTTCTTACTGAACCGCTTGTGGAATATTGTCTAATTCAGGAGGTGGGGGGGGGTATTTGCCTCCGAAATTTGATCAGTAACCAAATCCTCTATGTCTATTTTCAAATTTAGCGAACCCTTATTTTTAAGAGTTAACTTAACTACATCATAGTCTTTCTATGGGAGTTTTTTTCCCAAAATTATATATACTGACAACTTTTCATTTCTAATGGCAGGAGTCTTAAACTGTTAGATAGTTTTTTTTGTTATAAAGCTTCTCATTGATCCACAATCACATAACAAACACGAACATATTTCTTTGGAATTATGTTCTAATTTTACAATACATGTTTGCAAGAAAATTTTGTTTTGTTTATTGCAAGAAATTGTTGAAATGACTGTATCTTGAGAATCTATTCCCTTTCATTCTAATTGAGTATGCTTATTTTCATTTATTAATTTAGTTTTGAAACAAATTGTTTCAGAAATTTTTTAAAGCATTTCTGGTTTAAAGAAGTTGGTGAAAATTTGAAGGCCAATTTATAATAAGTCCCTTGAAAGCCAGTCTTAGGATCTTTCTTTCTCTGGCAAACTTGGAACACAGGAGGACCACATGTTCTACATTTTCCTCGCCTCCAATATTACAATCACAGGAAGATGACGGAACTAAATTAAATTTGTTCAAGTAGCTTTGGAAATTACCATGACCAATAAGAAATTGGGTTATTTTGTAGTTACTGTAAAAATGATGGCATGACAGTCTCTTGTTAATGGTTGGAAAAATTTCTTTGTTATGCTCCCTTTATTAGAAATGAGATATTCTTGGTTCCAAGACATCACCATTCTTTCTTTCTTGGTCCTCTTGTAAAACGATTTAAAATATTAACTTCAAAGTCAATTTTGCGCTTGGTTGCAGCCGTTGCAAGCCAATCGGCTCGCTCATTCCCAAGAACGCCCGTGTGTCCGCGAACAAATGTAAAATCCATTGAGATGTTTTTTCTTTTAGGCTTTTAAGTTGCTTTTGGATCTAGACGATTATGTTATTAGATGAAGAAATACATGTAAGAGAATCCAAGGAGGAAAGAGAGTCAGTACAGATGAGATATTCCGAGATGACACTATTTTGTTCAGTGATCCATTTAACGGCGAAGTTTAAGCATAAAAGTTCTGCTACAAAAACTATGCATTCATCACGAATTCTAAATTGAAAGTTCTCGGATTCAACATCACTCCTGAACACAACAAATGCGAAACCAACTCTCCCATCAATTTTACTGTCATCAGTATAGCAAATAACAGGGAAATCATCTGTGTTCTTGTCACTAAATTGGATAATATTGATGACATTCCTCTCTGAAGGATGAGGAAGAAAAAATGGAGACAGAATACAATCATAATTAGAGATGGAAGAAGCAGAGAGATTTTCCCTAAAAGCAATATTATGAAGAATAGTAATGTCGATTGGAGGGAAGCCAGAAATAGCATAAACTGAGTCGTAACTTAGTGTGCGGTAACCACATATGACCCGCAAAAGTATCATTCTTTGGATGCGTCGCAGATACTTATAATCCATCTTACTTTTAAGTGTCTCGCCCCAAACTCTAGAACCATACAAAATGAAAGGTTCGATTCCTTGCTTATAAATGGGCGAATGTACATTTGAATTTTTACCGAACATGTTGCGAGCAATCCGATTTAATCCACGCTGTAATTTGTCACATTTCTCGGATACGTAACTTAAGTGCTGCTTCCAAGAAAATTTATTATCGAGAAGAACCCCAAGATACTCCATTTGCTTTACCATAGCCAAGGGAGTTCCATCGAGATATAGCTTAAATGCATCATAGCAAACGTTTCGTTTTTCAATAGCCATGATTCTGGTTTTATCAGGATTAAAATCCAATTTAAAACATTGTGACCAGTCAGAAGCGAGGTTCAAAGCTTCATGTGCGTGTAGGAAAGTCGCAGAAAGATCCCTACCTTAACAACAATCTAAAATGTCATCAGCAAAAGCTATGATCTCACAGCAGGCAAGATTATTAAGTTTAAATAGGATATCATTGATAATGATATTCCAAAAAATAGGCCCAGACACTGATCATTGAGGGCTACCCCTTTCAAAGCAGCGGATTGCAGAAATCGAACCCAGTTGCATTTTGGCCACTTGGTCATTTAAAAAGTCAGCAACAAGTGAAAAAAATATTTATCGGAATTTCCGCTTTCTTAAGGAGATTCAGAATGCAAGACCCCCATGCATTGTCAACAGCATCTTTTATATCAAGAGAAATCAAGATTGAGTCTAAATGCTTCTTTTTGCCTCTCTTAACAATCTCATTCAAACGTAAAAGAGCGTCTTCAGTACTCTTATGAGGAGTGAAACCGTATTGATCACTAGAGAGAAAGTCTCCACAACGCAGATACCAGCAAATCCTGTTAACAAAAAATTTCTCTAAGCATTTACCAAAAGCCGGAAGTAAGCGTATGCACCTAAGGTTATCCAAATGGGGAACTCTAAACTCATTAACTTTGGGGATAAGAATCACCTGGGCAAGTTTCCAAACCCGCGGAAAAATACCACAATCGAGGCAAACATTAAAAAACTTACGGAAAAAAGAAGGGAATGTGCTAAGTGAAACTGTTTAATAATCTTATTTGAAATAGAATCCGGACCAGGTGATTTATTTAGCTTTAGCATAGAAACCACTGTATTAACTTCATCATAGGAAAAAGAAGGATAAAAAAAGGAAGGGTAAGCAGTACCCACGGCATGACGATAGTCTTTCTGAAAGCTATTATCAATTTCCTCTGAATCAGAAGGAAATGATTTCTGAAGCACAACAAATGTTTTCTGAAGCACAACATTAATTGTCTCATATAAAGTAGTGGTTGTTTCTCCTGCGGGTAGTTTAATACCAGTTATTTCTTTCATGAAATCTTTTTTAACGTCATACGTATAAAACTTCTTCCACACGTCTTGCGCATCAATGATCAAAAGAAATTCCTTCTAAGACTCAGATTTTGCATTAATAAGCATTTGCTTATAACTCTTTCTATATTCAAGATAATTATTTATATATAATTCTCTAACAGTGGGATTTTTACAACGCTGAAATCTACGTCTAGAGGCATTAAGCCTCTTCCTCGTACATCCAATCTCGATAGACCACCAAGGGGTATTAAGCTTGCTAGTTTTCCTAATAGGCATTGAGTACAAGTATGCCTGATAAATAACAAAAAACTAAGTTCCTCAATGACTGTATTTAGGCAAGAACTATTAGTGCAACCGTTAAGAGTATCAGATACGAGATAAAACTCAAGATACGGGTCATACGAGACAGTGGAAAGATAAAACTCAATTTCTATCATCACGTGTTTAGAAAGTGATTCATTCTCAAAAAGACACCAACTCAAGTTGTCCTCCAGTAGATCCGAACCAACAACTGTAATATCAATATGGCTTGTTCCCTGAGTTGCACGAAAAGTAGGACCACAATCCTCGTTGATAATAAATAAGTTGTTGGAAGAAATAAACTCACTTAACTTATCTCCTCGTGCATTTGAGTAGGGACTAAACCATAATTCTGATTTGCTATTGGAGTCCATGCTCCAAACCAATCGATTGAGATTTTTGCTACTAAAAACTTGGCTGATTTTATGAAGATCCGAGTCAATGTTTTTTGAAGGCTCGAATTAGTAAGAGAAAAGAGTACACGCAGTTGAGCCTGTGATAACTTCTAGAGTGACCATATTATAATCAGTATTTTTGTAATCAATAAAAGTTGAAAGATGACAAAAACGAACAATAATAGCTGCATTAATAATGTCAGAATTAGGATTATAAAAAAGTCGATAAGTACTAGGATAACCCGGAAGAGAACTCCTGTAGCTATGAGGTTCTTGAACCAGTGTACAATCAATGTTATCTGCTTCCATGTTTAAAATGAGTTGCTGTGTCGCAGATTTAGACTTGTGTAGATTTAACTGCACACACTTTAGAACATGATTATCTGACGTAATCATAGTAATTCTAGAATGGGTATTCTTCTTCATAAAAATATGTCAAGGACAGCACTCGGAAAAGGGTTTATGGTTAACATTAACTTTTTTATGAATATATTTTTTGTTTTGTGATTGAAATGGATACAGTTATTACAAGCCACTGCAATCCTATTTGGACAATCTTGCCCTTTGTGTTCACCGGAACAGAGAAAACAGGCTAGTGTATTGTTGCATTCGTCAGCACGATGATTGTATCCATTTTAGTTAAGACATCTATTGATAATAAGAAAATCATCTACGTCACATACACTCCAAATGATTTTCAATCTTGTTTGTCGAAGGATGGATTTACGAACCGTGGGGTGAGTTTCGATAACAACATGCCTTGTATGTTGAAAGGTTTTCAATGTAAAGCGAACTTTGCACTGCCATCTACAATAATTTCAGGATTTTGTTCAGAAATCATTTTTATAAGATCTTCATTGTTTACTTCATTTGGCACATTTTTAACAATTATGGCTGGATTTCTCCTTTTGAGAAGGGAAGCCTTTAGTTCTGGAGATTTTTCCTGAATTTCTGTTAAAAGCCGGTCACGATGATTTTCAGAGACACATTTGACTAATAATTTGTTCCCTCTGATGTTTTTCACGTCACGAACTCCTAATTTAGATTCCGCTTGGTTTATTTTCGCTTTAATAATTTTCTTAACATCCTCAGAAGAGCAATTATCCGAGTCTACAACTAAACAAAAATCGAAAGACTTTTCTTTATTTTTCGTAACACCAGATGGCGCCACGACACTGGCGTAAATTGGCATGCAATGGCTTCATTTAGACTTTGTTTACATGCTTCAAGAAAATTAGTAGCCTTAACTCCTTCGAAATTCTTATAAATAGAAGTTTTCAACTCACCCAAAGCTTGCCTGGCATCTTCTCGCACCTGATTGTTCATATTACATTTCGACATAAGCGCGGATTCAATAATCTTGCAGTGTTTTTGAAGAGCATCAAAAAACACGTCATCCTCCATTGCCGCCATATTGAATTCAAAAGTCATACGATAAGCAATTTTTTTTTACAGAAATCGCAGACACAAAAAACATTTCTCTTGTTTCTTCAAAATTTCTGTTTTTCTTTTCAATGCTAATTTTATTACACTTTTCTGTCAGATGATCTAGATTACAAAAAAGTAATGTTGCAGATATCTTTCGTTTTCCGATGTCATAAATTCACATGTAGATGTGCGACCTTGAATTTTATTCTGTCTATTGCGCGAAATGTTTTGATTATCGCCATACCCGGTTCGTATGTGTTTAAGAATAGAGTTATGTGTAAGAAGATTTTTCCTCTCCCCCTGGCCGCTTAGCAGATGGGAGGATTCACGGCATTCAATTTCAATTTTAAAAAATTGCAACAATTCCATCACATCGAATGTACTTTCCTGTTTTTTTTCTAATTGTTTTCTGTTAAAATCTAAGACCAGATCTTCTGGTAGTAATTTAACAAGAATTGGCTGCAGTAAATGACTATCCATTACAGATGTTACGTTAAGTGATTCTAAACTTCTAATTTGTATTTTACAAATATCGGATAACTTCCTTAATTCAATAACGTTATTTGTATCCTTTACAGGATAAAGATTCAAAAGTTTAGATATATGCGTGGAAACTACAATTTCTTCTCTTCCAAATTTTTCCTTTAATAATATCAAAGTATTATCATAATTATCATCAGATAAAGCGAAGCCATTTACTACATTACCGGCAACTCCTCCTAGTAATGACTTTAAATACGAAAAATTATCTACTTTTGTTAATGTTTTATTTTTGTCTATGTGGAGTTTTGGAATTTATTCCACAATTCTAACCATATAAACTTGGATCCCCGAAATATTTATCGATTTTAATTTGGGTAGGCGAACAGAATTAACATTTATGATAGAATTTACAGAATATCCATTAATCGAATTGTTAAGCGAATCATTTTGAACATTCAATGTTGTTTGCGACGATACACTGGGATCATTTTTAGAAAGATTCTTAATTTTAATTTTAATTTTAGAACACAACATATAGAAACATATATAGAACACAACATATTTCATTATAACCGAATGCAGATTGTATTTCTGCATCAAATTCTTCTTCTACTTCGATAATATTTTGGATTCTTTTTTATCTAGTTCTCTTAATTCTTTTAAATTTTCATTTAAATAATCACAATGTTCATGTAAAATACCAACAGACTGAGAATCAAGATCTTTTTTTTTTAATTTATTCAGAATTTTAGGTACTGATGCATGAATGACAGCTCTAGTTTTATTCGATTTATTTTTATTATCCATTTTTTTTATAAAATATAGTTACTAGATATAAAAATATCAATGTTCTCTATTCAGATTTTAAAAGGTACTTCTTACCTTCTTAGCCGGCTTCAAGCTCTTCAAAAGCGTTATTCCAATATTTTCGTTAATTCACAAAACCAATGTTCTACGATTTCATATTTCAATTTCATCATTTCAAAAAGAAATTTTCTAATTTTTATAAATCTATAATCAATCCATTGATGGCTAATACACCATGAAACGAAATCATTATCAATTATATTCAAATAGAGAGAGACATTGTCACACAACTTCTCCCTTCAAAATCTAGTTTTATTCTGTTTAATAAAAAAATAGTGATTGCACTGATCAGCAATAAATTATAAGTGATGCGCTGTCTGGCACCAATGTAGACAAAATAAAGATGAATGTTTTGGTTCAAAATTGCATATTGAACTGATTTATTTTAGGATACTAATAAATGTAGTCTCTAGAAGAAATACCTCTCTCCAGTTCCAAATTCAGAAACAAACGTTTTATTTCTGATTACATAAATAACTTAATTTAACTTATATTAATGATTTCTTTTTCACAATTTACCTTCACATAGCGCCCTACGTTTAAATTAAGCTGCCACTACTGTAAACTTAAGTACTTCCTGAAATTAGTAATGATTTAATTAAGGATGTCTTAAAATTTACAGTATATTTAATAATAAGCATTATAATACCATACTACGTCTTTTATACATAAATTTGCTTTGCATACTATTCAATGGTATTACATGAAATTTAAAATTTGAGATACACACACACTTCCTAGTCTTAAACTTTTTTCTCTACACAAATTTATTTTTTAACTGCTGTCACTAAGGCAACATTTACAGATATATCGAAAAATTCTATTAAGAGAGGAGGAGATATTATTTGCTTTGATAAGAATTTCTCATTTGGCAGCATCGTTTAATAATACAAAAGTTTATTTTGTCAGTGAATATTTAAAATCGCTATCAATACACATCTAATTAATATTTCTAATTTATTTCTACTGCAGCACGAAATTCTTTTATCACTCTCCGTGAAATACATTTTAGAACTATCAACACTAGTTTTGAAGCCTATTTCAACAAAATTCACTTCAGTTAACTACAATTTTGTGTGTTAAATGTACTATAATGTTAAGGACTTGTACTACAATCTAATCTAGGATTTTTCTATTAGTGTAACCTGCATTTCCCATACAATACTTGTTAAATTTATTATATAAATGAGGTTCGGATATTTTTTTCTGATGAATGTGCAATTACAAAAATGTCCTACAATAGTCACCGCCTGTATAAATTTATGAAAGAGAAAACTTGTTTTATATTCATATAAGTAGAGATTATTTTTCAATTATATATGATTTTGTATCAAAATTTGTTTTCAATACGCATTTTATTTGTTTGAATAATTTTGCACGTAACTTTGTTCCCAATTGTAATCCTTGATCTAATTACATCATAATGATTATTACATTGCATGTTGAATTATCACACTTCTTATATTTTAGGCCAACACGTTATTAAAACAGGGCTGAAAGTAATGTATGTTACATTAAATCTTTTCATTACTTCTTCTGCAAGATTTCTGGTTTCTTTACATGTTCTTTAATCCTCTATATTCAAATACATGTCAAAAAGAAAAAATACAGTAAGCTCCATGTTTTATTTTACTTAATCTTTTTAATAAACTTATTTTAGTTTTGTAAAAGTCATGCTGATGCACATCTCGTAATATTTATTCCTAACTTTATTCATTGTGTTGAAGCATATATTACAAAGAATTATAATCTAAAAATAATCCGATTTGCTAAGAAGGACTTTTTAATCTTTTGAAAATGATTTTAAACATATATTTATAAAACATTTCGTTACACTAAAAGTAGCTAGGATTAAATCCCCATTTTCTGCTTAGCTTTTCCCTTTTACGTCGATATCTCCCATACTTGAAACAATATACGCTTCTTTCAGTATTTCTCAGAAAAGAACAGATCAAAAAGATTTACACAGCAATAAAATGCACTTATCAGACGTGAGCAGAGTCAGCACTGAGTCAAATGAAAGCTGAATTCTTTACAATGGAGTGATTTTCCAGTAACAGAGCGTGATTCGTCATGAAATAGAAATATATTCCCTAAATATCTTCTGGAGAAAAGAGGGAAGGAAGAAAGTGTTTTCTTTAAGGTATCAGACAACGTTCGGAACCGTGATTTTAAAAAGGCGCATAAATGGATAATTTTCATGATATTTAGTGTCACTTAGATTAGAACACATGCATAAAATTGTTTTAATGTCATTTTGGCAAAAAAAAATATTTAAATACAATATTTCGGCAAAAAATTAAATTAGAATAAACTTTTTGCAAAATGTTTTCCTTTCGTGAAAAATGCTTCTATTATAATAATATTTTGCCTGTATATAGCTCCGACCTCTGTACAGAGGCTCAACTATGTGTTTTGAAAAATTCACATTTTTGTAAGTGTTACAACCATTTGAAATAATTATCAGCGTTTTTTTTCCTTAGAATTTCTCCCCTCTGTTGTTGTAAAACATGGATAAACCCACTTCTAAGTTATATTTTTCAAAAATTATAGTTGAGCCTCTGTACAGAGGTCTGAGCTATATACAGGCAAAATATTATTATAATAGAAGCATTTTTCAGAAAAGGAGAATATTTTGAGAACGGGTCATTCTATGTTCATTTTTTGTCAAAATATTGTACTTAAATAATTTTTTATTGTAATACTCTTCTTAAAACAATTTTATATACATTTTCTAATCTAAGTGCCACTAAATATAAATATTATCCCTTTATATATACGCTTTTGCAAAATCTCGGTTCCGAAAGTCGGATACCCTAAAAACATAAGCAAGAAGTGAATGTATGCTGGTAAAATTTAAAACATTGGTTCAAGAAAGCATCTTTGTCAAATGTTTTGAAAATTAATGAAAACCGTTTTTTTTCAAACATTATTAAAATGTATTTATGAAACTATCTGTAATACATAAGATAACCTTTTTTGAAAGTTCTATTTTCCCAGGAACAACAGAAGTAAAAAAAAGTACTAATACCAGGACTGGATTTTCACGATAAATCAAAGATACCATGTAAAAGAAAATGTTTAATATTTAAGAAGAAAATTTTCCTATTGCGCGTAACAAGAAGATACGTATAATTAGCAAAAACGCGAATAATTTTATTTTTGTGTACAGACTGAAACAAGTTGAGTATTCATTTTTTTAATATTATGAATTGAGTAATGTCATTCAGTATAACAGGAAGCGTTACCAACAAATCTAATATTGCTTTGGATAAATGATGTTTGCTTGCAACTATTTGCGTTGATCCTGTTTAAAATAAATTTCAGTAAATTAAGAAGCAGACGTAAGTTCAAAGGAATTGATATTTTCTTTTCAAATATATCTGCATTAAAACATGCATACCTATGATTCCTTGGTGATAAAATATTTATTGTGTCAAATGTGCAACACCAATGACAATAAAGTACCCATTCTGGTAACTGGTAGCGTCTTCTATGGTTGCCAAAATTTTATTTTTTAAGTCAACGCTGCAAAGGGAACATTGTTGTAAAACCCAACCTTCCTACCAGATGAGCTGCGCTGTAGGGAAAGCAACGCATGTGGTGTGTTTCAATATCAAGATATTATTTAATATGAAACAAAAAATAACTGAGAATTTATATGAATAAAAAAAAATGAACCAAGAAAGGACTTTTAAGTACTTTTTTTCAGTTCCTTTGGAAATGCTCAAGTCCCTAAATAATTTATTGTTTTGAATGTTTCTAAAAAGTTGGCAAGAGATAACATAGCAACAGAAAATGGCAAAAGTGCTACTAAACCGTTTATTTAATCATTTTTGCATACAATATGAAATAATACATTGCATTTTATATTAAAAAGGATAAAATTATCTTAACCCTTCTGAACAAATAATGGACTTTAAAACTATTTTTAATTGCAATATATTTCTTTTATTTTAGGATTTATATTGGATGAAACCTTTTAGGATATGCATTAGGTGTAGAAGTATTACTCTTGTTTCGGATAGTTTGGGTTACTCCTATACGATTTACCATCGCTGAAAATAACACTTATAATCTTATTACTTTTTTAAAGATGTATAAATTCATGTTTATTTTATTTAAAAAAAAACTGTTAAACTTTTTGTTGCCTTTAGCAACTGCACACCGATTGCAACATTGCCCCCATTGCTGTTAACAGCGCTGGAAATTTTAACCTGTGTGGTCTACAGCATGCCCATCACACTTTTTTTGTTGTTTTCATAAGTCTCGAAATGACGTCCTTAGAGAGAAATTTTCAGCTGAGGAAGAAGGAAAAAATCACAGAGACTAAGGACAGGGGAATAGGCGAGGCTGTGGGGAAACATAGAAATGCCTTCTGATATCAAATTCCTGTCAAGAAGAGGGCAGTGTGACATGAGGCGTGGTCATGATTAAGCATATGTTTATCTACAATGTCTGGTCTTACACGAATGACCATTTTTTTAAACCTTTTAAGGACGTCTTTATAAAAACACTTGGTTGACAGTTTGACCTAAAGGAACAAATTCTTTATGGACGATTCCCCTTTTATCAAAAAAATAAATCAGCATTGATTTGATCTTCAACCAGCTCATTCCAGTTTTCCTTAGTCGAAGAGAGTTTGCAGTGAGCCACTCCTTTCTTCGACTCTTGGCCTCAGGATCAAATTCAAAAATCCCTGATTTATCGCCTGTGATCACACGACTAAAGAAATCTCACTCATTGGCGATTCTGTCAAGACGATCAGGTGACTTGTTTCTTCGAATGTTTTCCTGCTCATTTGTGAGGTTTTTTGGCACCATTTTGCCACGGGCCTTTAGCACGTACAAACGTTCTGTCAAAATTTGATGAACGATGAATCTGTTCAAATTTAATAGTTCACTCAACATTCTTAATGTAACCCTTTAACGGGCACAAAGCTAAAATACACTTCTATGTGATAAAGTACTAGATAAATGTAATGTTTTCATCATCTATAAGCATTATTTAGTCACAAAAAAAATGTCTGATCAAGGGTTTTTTCCTGGGGGGTGGCTAGATATTGTAGTCACTGCGCAATTAGGACATTTAACTTACTTTTCAGGACAGATATAATGAATCAAAATACAATAGTTTTTTTTATGAAAAAATTGACATTTATGTAATAACTATTTCAATAACAATTAAATACAAAGTATAAGTGTAATTAAATAGCAATAGAATAATTGTACAACATAGAATACTTACTAAGAATATACGTAGAATATACATACATTGTGAATAGAACATACATTGAAATTGGTATATATCAACATTTTATATATTTTTTATTTAATTTTAGTATAAAAAGTTAGAAATAAAGTAATATTTTTGAGAATTTAAATTATAGTTATTTGACAAATATGACGAGCTATTTACTGTGGAACTTTATAATATGCAAACGTTTTCTCCGAGCAGAAAAGCTGAAATTAAAAATTTTTGAACCTGGGAATCTTGTACCACATATTGTAAACAAAGTTTGTTATATTTCCGACCCCCAAAATTCTCACATGATTCTAAGTATTGTCTCTGGAATGGAGAAAAGCGAAAATTTCTTGGTCATTTATCTGTTCTATGTTGGCTGTGGGTAGAGCCTCTATCCACATACTAAAGCTTCCAAAAACCTAAATATAACCTTTTTTTTTAAATTAAAAAATTTGCTCAAATCATTCATATGAGAGAAAAGTATAAAGGCATGTCGAAATTTATTTAAAAGATCAGAAATTTTATTTATAGTATTTAAAATAGAATATGTAGATTTACACCGAGATAAACTGTTTTTCTAGACAAATCAGAGGACATGAAATGTAAAAAAAGGTATCGTCCTGCCATCTGAATTAATTTTCATGCGTTTTAGCTTCATTTAACTCATGTGTATAAACTATATATCCATCACCCTCTTGGAGAAAATTTATTTTAATATGTGGCTAGATCTATTAGCCACTGCCCACTAAAGGATTAAGTGACAGTCTGATCTCACAAGAGTGCTCACACGTTCGACGGTTGCATCATTTTTCGAAGTTGAAGTCCTCCCTGAACGGTATTAATCTTCAACGTGTTTTCTGCCTTCTAAAAACGTTTTGTATCAGCAAAACACTTAAGCTCTGAAAAAAGAATGTTTCCAATAGGCTTGTTTTAACTTTTCAAACGTTACACTTGCCGATACTCCAAGCTTAACACAAAATTTAATAGAACGATGTTGCTCCAAAATCCGATATTCCATTTTGCGTGACACCCAACCAAAAGGCAAGTTTGATAATAGCTGTCACAAAAGTCAAGTACATTCTATAACAAAAAAAGAGATGCACCAAGAAAGAGTTGCCCGATTGCAATGAAATTTCGTATGCGAAGAAATTTGTACCAAACATGCAAATGACTAAAGTTTGGTGTCGAATGAATAAATAGTGGGAGCTACAGTGCATCGAAACTGCGCACTCAGCAGATGTCTATAAGAAGAGTTTCTAAATCTGATGGACAAAATTTCTGTGGCATTGCGATTTAGGATACATGTCAAAGACTGAAAACATTTTTCGCAGCAGGATTCGAACTCATTACGAGCAACTGTCCGAGTTTCAAAAAGGTCGTATCACTAGATTGAAAGAGGCAGGTTGGAAAAATTGGAGAATCACTCGTCATATGGGTTGAAGTGATGCGGCCATTAGAAGATGCTGGCAAGAATGGGTGACCAATGGCAGATTTCAGCATCATGATGGTAGCTTTTGACCTAGGACTATATCAGATAGGGGGGGGGGACAGATTGATTTTCAGAGACTGATTCATCGTTATCAACCAGCAGACTTGAAACCCACACAAGAGCCATTCAGAGACGGCTGATAGAATAAAATTTACACTCGTACCGATCGCTACGCCACCTGCCAATCATGCCTGAACATTTTCGAGCCAGATTACAGGCTGTGCGTTGCTCGATCAGGATGATATCATGGTAACTGGGAACGCATACTGTTAAGCGACGAATCACGCTTCCAACTGTGTCCGTCGAAGACGTGTCTGGAGACGCCCAGGGCAGCGTGCGGATCCTGCTTTCACTACTGCACGCCACACATTCCCTCAACCCATACTGAAAAATTGTTTTGATACCGTTCATTTTGCAGCACCCTGGCCTCTTTTCAAGAAAGATAATGCCAGGCTACATACACAACGTGTTGCTATGAACTGTCTTACAGCTTGTCAAACACTTCCTTGGCCAGCCCGATCACCAGATCTCTCTCCAATCGAGCATTTCTAAAATATGACATGAAGGCAACTGCATCTACCAGGATATGTTGATGACCTGGCCCTGCAATTGGAGCAAATTTGACAAGAAAGACCGCAAGAGACCATCAGGGTACTATAATACTCTTTGGCATGTTGTGTGTCAACTTGTATCCAGGCTTGAGGTGAGTCAACACCTTTTTGAGCTCGTTACTTTGTAACTATGTAATATCTTAATAAATCATTCAATTTTTCTTAGATTTTAATCATTTTGTATTCTGTACATAATCTTCCTACCTTCCAATTTTTATCTCGATCGGATGACTCGTTCTTGGTGCGTAGTTTTTTATTTATTTATTGTTTTTTTGTTATAGAGTGTAGTAACGGAATGAGTTGAAACTCGCACTAAGCTATTAGAGGGTAGCGATACACGTGTTTTCTCAAGGACTAGTGCAGCGTTGCTAGTATCATTACTTTTCTGCACTC
>BMAV01001482.1:108228-182474 GCA_019973955.1 Trichonephila inaurata madagascariensis | reverse complement strand
ATACATTAGTTCATTCAAAATGTTTGTAATTTACTTCAGGAAAAAAATCTCTGTACTCAAAATAAAGTAATCTTTAATCCTTTCCCACAACGATTTCTAGTATTAACGGTTGTTCTGAAACAAGTGCTTAAAATTATTCACATAACATGATTGCTGGAAATGTTTGATGCTGCTTCAAGAATGGGTGAAAGGAAAGCAATCTTAAGGAAGGATGATTATTCAGTGTTTATTTTAGCAGTTCACCCAAGTACTCAAAGCAAATGCTTCTAGGATCGTTCATTGAACCAGTTATGGCTGCAGGAAAATTTTTTTTAAGTGAAGTGTTTGATATATTCGCTACAATACACTTTGACTAATTTCTTCCAAAAAAGAGATTTTTTACGCAGGGGGAAAATCGTATAGGGTTTCTATTCTTAACTAACAATTTTGCATTTTAATCATGGTATATTCTCACTTTTACACATGTACTCTACATATTTTACGTTACTTAAATATCTACATAAATTTCTATACACTTATATCTTTCATGTCCATTCCTTCCTGGGTACATACACCCAAAACTCTGCATCAGAGCAAGTATTTATGAGCTTGGAGACTGGGTTTTACTTCTCCAAGTTGAGGCTACATTGGTACATTCAGGGTCTGTCACCCTGAAATGAAAACTCTTTAAGTTACTTTGCAAAATCTATATTTACATAATACCAGTATGTTTCACAATTTTTATGCATTATATATCATTTTTAAATTACAACAAACTTTCATGTCCACCCCGCATCTGGTTCCGTCAAACTCCCAATGAGCCGCGCAGCGCTGTTAATATTATTGTTAGTGCCCTGACTACGCCCTCGTATATACATAAATATATATATATATATATATATATATATATATATATATATATATAAAAGACCCAATTCCCTTTTTAAAAATTATTTTTGCATGTTGTGACTAGAGAAGCAAAAGCTGGTGGGGTGCATGCGGAAATGTGTGAGAATTATACACATATAAAAAAAACGGAGTTTTTAGAAAAAAAGGCCAAAAAAACGCGGGAAAAGTAACGGTTTTTAAAGGGAATAGTAGGAAGAAAAAACTTTTTAAATTTCCAAAAAAGAAAGTATGACAAATGTATATTGTATAAATTTACTAGTAAGAAAATACCCCCAATTTTTTTTTTTTTCGCTTTCAAACATTTTATCGTATTAAAAGTTTATTTTCCATCTAAACACATAACATTTATCTACTTATTCAGTTAAATTTGAAATCATTTGTTCCACTTTCTAAACAGGTTATAAGTGTAAATTTAGTAGTTTTTATTTATACGTAGAAAATGTTATTAATTTAAGAAAAAATAGCTATATATATGTGTGTGTGTTATAGAGAGAAGAAACATTAAAGTCGCACTATTCAGCAACTCAAAGGCCTTTTGTGACGGACCTCATAATTTTTAATCATGATGAATTGACGAAGACGCCTTTTGAGATGAAAACCCCTCCCCACACCAATTGGAGGATGTTAAAACCTCGACAAATTTAACGTGCAGGCCCCCTCTCTCCTATGGGCCTTTAGTGACATTAAGCTCAAACTCATGAAAAGCCGCCCTCGATTCTGTGACTTGACCACTGGGCTACCACGGCTATTATGCGTTATATAAATAATATTAGTATGTCTTTTTAAAGATGTATATACATGTAAGCTGTTCTGACATGTTTAAAATTTATCTGGTTCTGATTGAATTTGTTTTATTAACTAGATACTAGACATATTGAAGTGAAAAAAGGCAAATAAAAAAAAGATTAAGAAGACTTCATTGGCTTATAACATTCAGCATTTAATATGCAGCTCAACATAAATAAGTTACAAAGTTTATATAGACAAGAAAGATATGTACATATTTTTACAAATTTAAGTTTACAAATACAACATTTGCATAAATTTAAAAAGAGCAACAAAATGCAACAAATATTCAAGTCTTTACATGAAATAAGAAAAACAAAGTTTTCAATAATTTGTTACCAAATATCAAAGTTTTCATTAATATTGCAATAGAGTTGAGACGTAATTATCCATTTGAATTTAATTACATATATATAAAGCACAAATAAACATGTTGAATAATATATATCAAAAATAAGCAAAAAAGAAAATAAGAGAATTTCTAAATAAATATGTAAAAATAGAAAAAAAAACTTGAATATAATGGAGAACATACACAAAAAACCTAGCGATATAACAGTAACAAGAAACAAAGATGTATTAATTAAAAACAAAGTAAAAAATTAGAATAATAAGATAAAAGTAAAATAAAATAAAATAAGATAACCAAATATTATAACAAAACTTATGACAATACTGTTTATAAGCATAAAGCTTGTAAATACAATGTCAAAAACATTTTTTATAAGTCATTTATAAGTAGTAATTTTTATACATAAATAATTTTTATATATATGGGAATTGAACTCATACCATAATGTTAACCCTTTTTTTCTTTTTGGGAAATTTTTTTTTATTTTAATAAGTTTTTTAAATTTAAACGAACATGAAAAGGGTTTTAAAAAAATCATTTTTTTAAAAAAAAAAAAGGGTAAATTTTTTAAAGGGGTTTTAAAAACTTATTTTTTTTCCCCTTAATATTATTTATGCTTGATACGAGAATCTGTAAGAGATGTTATTAAATATAATTGATATTTTAACATTATTTTAAACGTAGATATATATTCGAAATGTTTCTCTTACTCAGAATAATTTTCATAACAAATTTAAAATTTTCAGTAGTCGTAAAATTTCAAAAGTTAATTTCTATATTATGATTTAAGTTTAAAAAGAAAAATTCAGTCATTAAAATGTATCTTTACTTAAGACTTTCACCGAACTTATTTTAACAAACTTTAAAATTTTATTATTGCAAAATGGGAATGCATGCACGATTCATTTTATCATTCTCTCCTTTTCATGAAATAGCTCCTATTGAGATAAATTACTTGAAACCTAAAAAACCCAAAAGAGTAATTGCAAGTTAATGATTGTCGATAGTGCAGAGCTTAAGAATCATTTTAGATTACAAAGGTTTTTCTTTAGTCAATTTAATTTTGACTCTGTATATATCTCAGTAATAAATGCTTGGTATAATCTAAAATAATTGTATTCGATTCGATTACTTAAGAGTTGTAAAAATTGCTCAGTATGTGTGTTAACAAAAACCAGCACTTTATTGATAAATTTAATTTTTTATTATTGGTGGGTTAGTTAGAGCTACTTTGAATGGCATTTAAAATAAAATTATGTATTTATATCAAATAAATATGCAAGTTATTGCAACTGTTTTCTTTCAGATTATATAACTCGTTTTATTTCAAATGTGTGTTTATATTTTTACATGAATAAATAAGTCTGTAACGAAGTACCTAATATAATCTGCTTAGGAAAAAAAAAATTATATTTATCCAATTCAGTTTGTGGAGTATACTAGAACATAGGTTCTTAAACTTTTGTGATCTCCGTGACGTTCTTTATGTATCAACTTGATGCCGTGGACGCTCTTCCAGACTCTCAACATATGGATGAGTGATTTTAGAGTTCACCAATAATCGTAAAACTGCTTATGCTACTTAAATTATTTTTTAATATTTCTTTTTCCCCCTTTAAGTAACCTAAAACATCTAATTTTAAAATGACTTTGTATTAATGGCTTTGTAGTAGCAAACAATAAATGAATTAAAAAAATGAAATAATATCCTTGGTCAAAATTCATATTCTAGTAGTTTTTCATTAGGGCAATTTAGTGATCTGGTCTAGGATGACAGATACTCCAAATTTTTCCTCTAGGTCTTTCAAAGCCTATAAGAGGGAAATATTGCCATTAAATGGGAGACCACGGACCCCACAGAGAGAAGCTGAAAATCCCCGGGGATTTGCGAACCACAGCTTAAGAGCTTGTGTGCTAAAATGCATAACTTTTCGAATGTTTGGTGTATCCAAATTATAATGGCATATGTTTTTCTGATTTGGAAATTATAAATTTAAACTAGGTGTTTACAAATGTTTTAAGGAAAAAAAAGGGAAAAATCCGTATTTTATATTTAAATAACAGGCTAATTTTTAACTATTGTTTTATTACGGTTTATTTGGCACATATTCCATTTACTACTCCCACTTTTTCTTCTATGCATACCGATGTATATGCTACTGTCATTTCAAAGAGCTAAAAATACTCAGAATCATATTTTTGAAAACAAAAAGCAGATGCAATCATATAATTGTTATATAATACTGAAATCATTTTAACTATTTATGTCAAAGATTATTGAAAATTGATTTTTTTAAATAGTAACTATATTTAATTTTTTACTTTTCTAGCCCTAATTACATTAATCTCAGAAACACAAAAAAATAGAAATAAATATCTCATTAAAAAAGTAAAATATGTATAAGCATGTAGTTAAATTTGTTCAATATTTTTTAAGATATTAAAAATGGTGAAATAAGTTTACAAACAAGTTGTTCATTATGTTTTTTTGTATTGGTTCATACAAAATAATCTTTTATAATTGTAATGTCAGCTTTAGAGTAGCTTGATACTAAAACTAATATACATCCCCATTAATATTGATTACTCTACACATCTCACATTTTTCTTAGAAAATTTACAATGTTACGCAGCGTATTGATAAAATTGTAATATTCATATCATATCATATCTTACTTTTCAATTCATAATATGGATATTAAAAACCCGAACAACGTATATATGATGCATTTCAAATGTATGGTTCAATAAATTAATACAAGAGAATGACAATAATAAAAATAATAACATTAACAAAAAAAATAATGAACTATGTAAACTTTTGTTCCAACACCAACAACTGAAAATTATACATTTTATGTTTCAAATGAAATCACATACAAGAACAAGTAGAAGCACACCTCGACAATTGTTCTATTACGAATGTTACGTAGCTTCACAATTCTTAAATTTTAAAGAAAATCTGCATTTATAAACATTTAAAAAGCGACATGGTTGGAAATGAGGGCAGGTTGAAACAATTGAACCATCGGGTCAATTGACCTTCACGTTGAATCCATAAACATGTCAATGAAATTCTCGTTCAAAATGCAGTACCCGCAAACATTGTCAAGTTCAATAAATACGTGTGGACATATTCCTCCGTCAGTTTCGTCTAACTGACCCAAGCATAATCTTCGAATCCGTTTTCTTTCCAAAAACTGCATTTGTCCTGATGATAATTTTGGATGATCGTGACATTGTCTCGGGTGATGAGAGCAATGTTCTTGGGGAATTGTTCCCACCCAGGAATGGGGGAACGTTTGCCTCCAGAGCGGACAAAGGCCCTCACCATACGGTGCAGTTCGTCTCTGAAGATGTAATCGTTTGTGGTCGGTGACTCTATGTAATGTTCCATGTGGTCAAAGAAGGCTATGGCGTCCCATGGATGGAAAGCATATGATGAAGGGTATCCCAGATTTTTACCTGGAAAAAAGAAAGCATAATCAACTCATATATAGCTTTGTTAAATAATTTATGAGTATTGAAACTTTCAATACAGTTTATTGGTAGTTATAAAATCGTATATTTTTTAGTCTGATTCCCGAATAATTTGTAGCAAATGACTGTTCAGTTGATCAAATGTTTTTGATTTTTCACATTGAATTTTATTAGCTGTTCTGCTTAAAGGTATACGATTACTTTCGGAACCGTGATTTTTCAAAAGCGTATAAATAGATAATGTTTATGATATTTAGTGTCACTTAAATTAGAAAATGTATATAAAATAGTTTTAAGAATAATATTTCAATAAGAAATTATTTAAGTACAATATTTTGAGAAAAAATGAACATAGAATGACCAGTTTTCAAAATGTTCTCCATTTGTGGAAAATGCATCTATTATAATAGTATTTTGCCTGTATATAGCTCAGACTTCTGTACAGAGGCTCAAATAGAGTTTTTGCAATATATAACTTAGAAATGGGTTTATCCATGTCTCACGACAGCAAAGGGGAGAAATTTTAAGAAAAAAACGCTGATAATTACTTCAATTGGTAGTAACTCTGAAAATAATGTGAAATTTTCAAAAATCATAGTTGAGCCTCTGTACAGAGGTCTGAGCTATATAGAGGCAAAATATTATTATAATAGAAGCATTTTTCACAAAAGGAGAACCTTTTGAAAAAAGATTATTCTAAGTTAATTTTTTTCAGAAATATTGTATTTAAATATTTTTTTTGTCAAAATGTCCTTAAAACGACTTTATACATGTATTCTAATCTAAGTGTCACTAAATATCATGAAAATTATCCATTTATGCGCTTTTTTAAAATCACGGTTCTGAACGTAGTCCAATACCTTAAAGGTTTCACTGTACTCTTTTAAAATAATTGGTGATATTAATAGTAAATGTAGTTTATGTCTTAATTTCAGACTATATTAGTAAGTTGAATTTGAAAGTAAAAAGAGACAGATTAATATAAGACATTATTTCCAATTTATTAAAAAAAAATAATTTTTAAAGTTTTTTTTTTTTAAACTCTTAAAAAGCTACATTTTTAGAAATGTTTAGTCTTGTAATTTATGTCTTTTAGATTATTGGGAACAATAAATATGAATTTGAAAAATATGTTTCCGCGTTGATTTTAAAATAATTATTTTTATAACTAAACCTTGAAAAAAAAATTCTTAAAATATTAATTTTAACACATTTTAAAGGAATAAATAGCGATCTTACATCTAAATCCAAAGATCATGTATATCAAAGTATCTACAAACATTTCAAGACTATCTTGAACAGAAATAGAGCCTCTTAAGGAATACAAAACACTTACATAATCAAAATTGAAAATTCGGAGAAAAGCACATTTTTTATTGTAAGAGCATGAAACAAAAACTAATAATGTCCCAAAGTTCTAATTGCTTGATATGTTTACTTTCCAACTTACGTTATATATTAAATCACTATTTTAATTAAATATAAGTTTTTCGAATTCAAAATATGTTTTTATCTAATATTAATAGCATTTTTAAGACGACAGATTATTCAGCCTAATCATAACGTAATCTTTTCACAATATTTTGAAGAAGCATTTATGTAAAAAATAATAATGATACTAACTTAAGCTAACTATCACCAAGTTTGCATATAAAATTTCATTTTGTAGAGTTTTAAATCGAGGAAGTTTACAAGTTTGAGTTTTTATTTAATGACTTTAAAATACTATAATATAATACTACAATTATTTACACTACATTGTAGTTGAGTACATTATGGACATATTCAACTTTATATGCAATACTTGTATTCGGAAGTCTAGTTGTAGTATAAACATAGGGCTGGGTTTTAGGTATTATTTTCGGTAGTGTTCCATCTCTTCCAAATATTGTTTGTCATAGAAACCTGAGAACGTTTTGGTCGTAGCATTTCCCAACAGAAAAAAAAGCTTTTAAATTGTATAAACTATTTGAGAAAACGAAGACTGTTCTTGAAATTGATTTTACTTAAGTAAATATCAGAACTGAGAAAACTCAAGAAGCAAACAGAAATGATTTTGGTAATGAGAAGTGTGAATTTAATAACCAGTTCACTCTAAAAATTTTATTGGGCTCAAAAATGTTTTTAATTGATTTAATTTTAGAGAGGAAAAATGCTTTAAAATGAAATCGAAACTAAAACCTAAGTTCAGAAAACTTCACACACACACACACTAATTCGTTATCAGATCCGAAGTTTGGCGGCAAGATTCTCAACTACGCGGGCCACAAGAAAATGCAAAATGCAAAAAAAATATATATATATTTTCTGTATGTCTTTTAACTATAAGGTAATGTACATTCTTGATAAAAATCGTTTAAGATAATTAATTAAGAAAACAATTGCTATGTTATTAATAAATAAATTGTTTTATTTATGTTAATTGCTATTTTAACTTGAGACAATTCAAATTATTTGATCCAAAAATACAATTTAAAAACTTACTTATTGCTTTTAAAAGAGGTTTTGATTTGAAAAATTGTGTTTCAGACTGTATTCGAGAATGCATTTAAGTTTCACAAAATGTTTTCTTTTTTTTTAAAAAAAGAAGCATTTGCTTCTAAGACCCATGGATGAAATAACTCTAAGAAATAATAATAATAAAATACTTTCTTGTATTTTTATGTTTATTCCATCTAACACAGAATTAATAATGTTGAAAAATGTTTCAAAGAATAGAAATTCTCCATTTTCATCTAACTCATTACAGTGAAGAATTTAGAATGCCTTGTTTAAAAATCGTTAAAAAATATATGTAATTTATTATTTTATGTTACTTCTCTAAGTAATCTCTTTGCAGTTCTATAAAATTTTACTGGAAGCCCATAAATTGAGTTTTACATGGTTTTTATAGTGACGAACTATTTTATTACCCAAAGACATGTTTAAATTTAGAAAATAAATAGTATTGGCTCAGATGCCATGAAATTTCTTACTAATGTCTGAGCGTTCGGAAATAACTGTTACTCAGTGAAATATTCGATCTCCAGATACTATTTAATTTTGCTTTGAAAAATGTTTTGTCATAAACTAAATAAAGTTAAAATGATATCTGATATCTAAGGAGTCAGAAAACAAAATCGAGTCGTCACTATAGCACCCGCAAAATTAATAGTGTACTCATAACATGCAAATAGTAAGCCACTTGCCCTATAATATGCTCTATTTCATGTATATTCTAAAATTCATTAAAATTACATATACGATAGCAAACGCTCATTTAATGGAGAATAAATAAACTTGATATTGTATAATGTCGATAAAGAATAAGTAATCAAAATAACTATCATGCAATACCAGTAAATATGCTGATGGGAAAAAAAGTCCCTACACCAAGAAAGACTTGCATTAGATAAACGAAATTTAATAGGCTTATTTATATATCTGGAAGATAACATCAATTCAAATTTCTGTACTACGCGCTTAATTTGGTGCTAAAAGCACCATCCAAAGCTTACAAATAAGGGTTGCTTTAATTGCGTGATGTGAAGTTCATGAGCGTTTTTTGTCTGTAAATCTGCGCATTGAGTTGATGTTATCCAAGAAAATCTTTAAGAAGACGAAGAAGCCATTATCAACAACTAACCGAATTTGAACGAAGTCTTTAATAGGGCTACAAGAAGATTGGTTTTCTTTCCGCGAAAATGCAGAAATCTTTCTAGAATGTATCAACTGTGCATGATTGTTTGAGGCAGTGATCAAGGGATGGTACTGCCTCAAATATATCGGGTTTAACGTTTCAATACTACGAGGAAGACCGTCGTATTTGGCGTATGGCTGTGGCTCATCATACTTCGTCTGCGGAAGAAATTAGAGCTGCAGTTGGAAATGAAAGAGACACAACAAACTGTTACCAATCGATTATTTCAAGGACAGCTCCCAGCCGGGTGCCATGTAGCTGTTATTCCACTCACTTCCAGCCATTGCCGTTTGTGACACCAGTGGTGTAAGCCAGAATATATTTGAGGAAGGAGTGGAGATATGCTGTGTTTTCTGATTAAAGCAGGTTCTGCCTTGGTGTCAGTGATGACCGTGTGTTGGTCAGAAAGAGGACATGGCAACACTTGCTACCAAACGTATTAGACACACTGGACCTACACCAGAAGTCATGGTGAGGGGTCTGACTTCCCTAACAGTTATTAAAATAATACTTTATACTTTGTTTAAATTAAATAAATACAGGTTAGGAAACCTCAATCAAAGATCGTAACAATGAAAAATAGCAATGTCTTAAATGCAATCATTAACTCAAAATAAACTGGCAAATAACTTTCAATTTTTTCTTAAAAAAGCTTTAAAGTTTATATTTGACTCGAAGATATAGATTTTTGGAATAAACTAATTGAACCATTTTTATATAACACTGCATAGCTTTCAAAATTTATAAGAAAAAATTCATTTTAGAAGTATAAAAAAAATAAAATTACGGTGATTAATTAGATTAATTGTATAAGCTATTTAACATTATCAGCATCATTAAATTAATAATAAATATGATCTAAGTTTTATTCAGTTGGAATGAAAATTGTAAATTTTAATAAAAAATTGTGTTTTTTTTTTATTTCTCTTTTATCAATACCACAAAAAAAATTTTAAAAAAAATTATACATATTGCGATAAGGAAAAACGTAGAGCTAAATCATTCTTTAAAAATGACAAATGTTTGAGAGACAAATTTGTAGGTGTATGTTTTTTTCAGAGTAGAATATCAATATATTGTGAAGCATTTATTGCATGCCTGTTACTTTATATGATTTTCAAACACGAAAGGAATAATGTGTTTCTTATTAATGAAAGGCTATTCATTATTACTTCAAAATTGTATGTTAATTAATAGGTGAACCAATTTAATATATAATTAAAAAGATTATTTTAAACACTGTTAGGTGTATGATTATTTTTCAAATTTAATGATCCAAAAATTTTGGATATAAAATCAAACATACAAAACCAATTTCCAAATAGACATAATCTTCAACTATTGGGTCATTTTTGAAACTCGTACTTTGCTGCAGATTATTTGATCTATATTAACAGATAAAAAAAAGTGTTTATTTTTTTTTCTTTCGATATTTATGTTGAAATTTTCCAGAACAATTACACACACAATATATTAACTTATTTATAATTTAAATTTTACTATTTTTGAACTCAAACACCTAAAAACTAGAGACAATAATTACGTACTAAAAAATATATAATCTAGTCACTAGTTTCATTTCAAGCAAAAAGACTAAAATGACTACATTCATTTTAAAAAATTGCATGTCACTGATCATTATATCCCTTTAAACCTACTACCTTCAAAAAGGATCGATTTTAGATTTTTGACATTTTATATTTTTTATTTCATTGCTTTTTAAAAATACCTATCACAATTAGAAACACTAAGGTATATTATTTTCTAAGTTAATCACCATCACTCACGTAACAGATTTAAAAGGACAAACGAACCATGAGCATTGCACTTCCTCTATGGCTTAAGGAAATAAAATTTTCCTTACCAAACTTCTAGGTGTTCTTGAAGCTTGTAGACTTATTTTTAAAGAACTTTTAAATCCAAAGTTTTAAAATTACCTACTTGGAAATATGCAGATTCCGAATGAAAGCATCGGTAATAATACAATGCCGCGTGTCCCCATAAAAAACATCGACACACACACACAAAATGCTTTTCTTTGGAACATATGATTCAGTTGTATCATATAAAAAAAATTTAAAAAAAGCATGATTTTTTAAAAAAAAAAAATAACTTAGTCATTGAAGTATGTTACATATTACATGAAGCAATTTGACAGTGAGTGGATAGCGAAGGAAATATGTGCCAATATGCAATCACATAAATTTATAACTGAAAAAAAACCCATAGAAAATGAAGTTAAAAAAAGCTTGGAATTTAAATCTTGGAGCAGAGATATTTTTAATAAAAAAAACTTTTCTTACAATTTTTTTTTCAAAATGTAATTTTGAAGGTTTTATGTACTTCTAAAAAATATTATTTTGATGTCCGCAACATTTATAAAGCAAATTTTAAGTATTGTAATATTTATAGAAATTAGTTTTTAGAAAAATAATGTATATAATTTTTTTTATAAATTTTAATTCAGTCAAAAACTTTGTTTTCTTGCTATGCATCAAGCAATGTTATTTTTATTATAAGATATGTAATGAAGATTATTTTTAAAGAAAAAAAATGTCCCCTTTAGTTTAGTATTAGCTATGTTTGTGATTTGCAATAAAACTTTTGTGAATATAATTACAAAATATTTCTAGAATAGGTACATCACAAGAAAGTTACCTTTCAAAGTTATCAGCACGAAAGTTTATGAGAACCCTTAAGAATTTTTAAATCTTTAATTATATTTAAAGAAACTAAGGAAACGATTTTACAGTTATTTTTAAACGAAGTGCATTAAATATGGGTTTCTTAAACGTAGTATGAACACAAGACAGATAATTTAAAATTTCTCAACAATCCAAAAGACGTCCATGGATTATGACGTAGAAATCAATTATTCAGGTTCAATCCTAATTGCATCCAAAATTGCTTTCTAGAATAATACAGGTTGTTGTATAAAATGTGCGAATTTTGTTCACAATTTTCAAATAGATTCGCGCGGATGTTCCAAGAAAATTACATCTGGAAACTTGATCTTAATTGTGTCGAAACTTCGAGATTCATCATTAATGGTACGTATTGACCAAGAAAGGTTGGAATTCAAATTCTACTAGTCAAAACTATAATAAATAAAAACCATTATGATAATTTGGAGACATTTGGTGTATATTTATCCTTTCTAGAAACCATTTAGTTTATATAAATCTAGTTATGAACAATTAGTATAAGCTTCAAAAAACCATAAAATATGAAAATGTATTAGCTACAAATATAATTTATCATCTATTATACACCCTAGAATAAGAAACATGCTCTGGATATATTTCTAACAAAACAATTTTTCAATTTCTTATAATTTGTTCTTTCCAGATAAAATGTAGAGATTCAACAACAGTCTAAACAACATTATAGTAAGGGACTCACAAGTAATATTCATAAAAAAATAAACTAAACAATAGTGTTCTTTTTTAATTAATTAAATATGATTTTTACATTTAATTTGACTCATGAATATATGAAGGGAGACCTGCTGACAATACATAATGTAGCTATTTTATATTTTCAAAATATTTTTTTAACTAATTGTATCGTTAGTAATGGTTTTTAAATTTACAGATATATTGACCTGAAGTATTCCTATGTTTTCCTAATATTGTCCATATATTTCTAATGTCAATTTTGACTAATTTTCTTAGTATAATTAAATCACATTAATAGTCCAATTATTACAAATTACCTTGATATGACATAGTTACCTTGATAAAAAATAAATAAAATGAGAATGTTTTTGATGAAATAGAAGAAATCAATTTGATTTATTATTAAAAGACTTTTTATGGAATATCAATACACACGCATACATACATAAACACACACACACAAACACACACACAATATATATATATATATATGTTTGAATTTACATAAATATTATATATATTATTATATATATTTATATATATTCCCTTTTTACAATGTTTCTTTTAATTAATTAGTGACATGTGTGACAAGGAGTGACATAGTTACTAATGTTCAAAAATATATTCACCGTTATTTATATAATGACACTTTGTATAATTTTTTTATGCATTAATTTGCGAAAAAAGTTCATTTTTCTTAATTACCTTTAAGTTTTTTTTCTATTTCTTTTATTCCTTCATTTTATTCCAGCTAGATGGCGCAACCGGTTATTTTTTTCAGTATTTTTTTTATTCCTTAATTCATTTTATCTTTTAATAATAAATGTATTTTTCTTCCAATAAATTATTTCTTAAATTTTTATACGGCTATCATTTTTTCATAGTTAAAAATTAATTACATACATTTGAAAATATTTTTTCAACTTATTACTAAATGCTCTCTTGTTCAGATAAGTCATTGAATTCTAGTTAAACTATTTACTTAATATATTACTGTCAGAAATTGTTTTAAATTACTTTCATAATTTTTTTAAGTCTAGGGGTTTCAGGTTTCTTTTTCATATGGCATGTGGATTCTTACATTATTATAATATTTGGATATAGTAATTCGTATGACTATTTAACCCAATTACTATGACTAAATATAGAGGCTTATTCCTATGTTTTAAACATTTTGCTGAATAATAAAATAATACACAACACATATATATATATATATATATATTAATATATATATATATATATATATATATATATATATATTTATATGAAGTAGTGTTGGGGCTTATGTGATTAATATCAATTTTGATTTAGTAATGACGTCTTGAGAATAGCTTTACCTCCTTTATTATGAGAACCCTCAGTTAAAAAGCCACAATTACGTTACATTTGCAATTGAATAGTCAGCGGTATTTGGGGGACTCAATACAAAGACAAAAAAAAAACTGCAAATTTACATGGGGGCCCAAAAAGAGAAAGAAAGATTACATAGTTTTTGTGTTTATATACCAACAGTCACGCTACACATGTAATAGTATTCTGATTGGGTAGAATGCGTAAGGGGTTTTCGTTTACCCCTTAGTTAAATGTTTATTTTAAATCTACGAATTAAAAAATATATAGATAATTAAAAAGTTAATTAAAGTATGTTAAGGGGAAATTTTTAATATATATATAATAATACAAAAAAACATATTTATAGTATTGTAATTTTGTAATAGATATATATATAGTATTAAAAAGTATACAGTTTCCTCTAGGTTGTTTTTAAATTTAATTAAATCATGCATTTCCATGTAGTTTAAAATATTTCTGCAAAGTGTTTGGTATATAAACTTATTAATTTGCTTGGGGAAAATGTTCGACATCTTCGAGTAAAAGATTTTGATGTTATCAACAACAATACACTATTTCTAATATTATGCTTTTCTGGAAGACGATTTGAAAACTTAATAATTATAGAAATTCTTTTTTAAAACAGCCCATAAATTAACAAATAAGCTGAAGAAAATCTATATTATGTTTTAAAAATTTTCATACACACTTCATGTTTGAGATTGTCTATTCATCCATAAAAGTGTTTTTTAAACTATTTTAATCATACATCTTACATTTTAGTACATTATATATCCAAAGTTTTTAAAAAATTTCAGCTAGTATATATTATCATAATTAGTTATATCTAAATATTTGAAAGTTATTTCTAAAGTTAAGCAACTTCTCAGCACCTTCCAAATTCCAGGCATTCTACGATTGTAAATTGATTGTATGTATTCTGTAAATAAAACGTGATACATCCAGAAGTAATAACCCAAATTTCATGAAACCACGTGTGCTATGTGTAAACAGTACTATGTGTAAACAGTACTATGCTTTACTTGTATATTTCTTATGGTTGAAAATGCAGGTAATTAATTATTAGCGATGAATGATTCACTATCTAGAGATAACTGAGTATCCGAATGGTATATAAAAGCAATTTTAAACAAAGGCATTAATTCTATGCAAATGTGATTTTTTCTATCCCACGAGTACTATGATATTTTTACTGAGGAATTCATGGGAGAGAGAAATGTATTAGGATTTTTCTTAAGAGTTGGTAAATTGGTTTGAAAGAAGCAGATTGGTCCAATCACACACTCAAGTAACATTATAATCAAAACAATGTTAGTACTTGATGACGTTGGAAGAAATGGTTGAATCATGACTGCACAATATCACGAAGAAGACCTGTTGAATGGGAATAAAAACAAAAAGCAAATACATAGAAATCGCCTTTTGAGAATCCCAGACCTTGATATGTTTTCATCAATGTATGTGAAGTGTATCCAAAGTATTACTTATAAGAAGTCAGTAAAAAGAGCCTGATACTACGGTGGCCACAGTGCTGCAGTGTCTTCCGTACTGTATAAAAAGAACCTTAAGATTAGTTCCAGACGCCTTCAATCTGAATTCTCAAGAACTGGAGAAGAATTGTATTTGATGATAAAACCATTTCAAATTGTGCTTCAATGATCAAAGAAAGACTTTGTCTAATACAAGACATCATAACATTGAGATATTCGTCTGACAGTCTTCCACTTCGTAGCTAAATAAATCTTATTTATGGTAAGGGCTGTCATTCCATTTTTTTAGCCATATTCTTATGTTTGTCATCAATGGCACCCTTATAGAAAGGCTATGCGTTGACGAGGTTTTACTCCCCGTAATTTTGCCATTCATATTACGAGCACATTAGTTTGCAATACAGCATGGTGCAACTGCACACGCACTGCGATTTTACTGATTGTGCTCGTGCTTTTCCAACATTTTTCTTAACTAGCACAGTTGCCTAGTACCTGTCCAATGGAACACGTTTGGGCCTAGATGATCTGGTGTTTCTGTACGTTCAAAGTACATATTGTTTTCGTTATTTCGTGGCAATCACTTAATACTTTCTCTTAAATAGAATGTTATCACATTCTATTTTTGAAACTTTTTATACAAGATTTAAATAAGATATATATTAATAAGAGTTTTAAACAGAATATTTTACTTAATTAGGTAATGTTTATACAACGGAAATGTTTCTTTTTATTTAAATTTCTAATTTAAGAAATATTGTTCATTAATTCTCTTTACAATGCAGCAAGAAGTAATGAACAAAAAAGAAAGGATCATAACTAAAATTAATAAATAACCATTAAACATAAAGCTAGTTCATCTTACAAGACGCTACAATGTATAATAAGAAATTTCCTTTCACACGCGTATGCATACCCTGGTATTGCTATTAATTATCTCTTTTCGAATTCAATATTTTTTATTTCTGAAAATAACACGAATTGCATTTAAAATGTGTTAATATTTAACATTTGTATAGTGTTTCAATGTCTAATTTTCTAATATAAATTAAAAAATATTGGTTTTATTATTTTCTTCAACTAAGCTTAATTTTTCATATTTATTTGGAATTTTTCTTCTTAAAAAATCTCATATTGAAATGTGATTTATATTTTTAGAAAATAAGCGAAAAAAATGAAACAATGCAAATAAATCAAAAACCTTTATCGAAACACTCGAAATTGAACTCGGCGTTTCTTGAAAACGGACAAAAAGGTTCCCACATTTATTATCGTTTTTGTTTTGGAGTCTATACCTGACAGCGGAAAAAAAGAAAGAATAAAACGCAAGCAGAGAGACAAAATGTATCTTAAAAGAAGAAGGGAAAAAATCCGTCCCTCTGGAAATAGGATCTCAATATGCTTCATTCGGGGGAAAAAACATGTTTTTTTCCTTACTTTTTTATTGTTTTATTTTTGAAGAGAAAAATCCCGAAGAAAGATTCCGTGAAACATTGGGGAAAATGGAGCAAGACAAGAAGGATTCGACATGGGGATAGGATTAGGACACTGAGGCTTTCTTTTGCTTTGAGTCCAGAGACTTTTTCAGTGGGCTAGCGATTTAAGTCCCTCATGAAAAAAATAAAAGAAAATTCGATAATCTGTATTTTGATAAAATGATTGTATGGAAAAATAAGTTTCATTCATCCTCTGATGTGAATATTCAGTTTTACACACAATTTCTTTTCACTTTATTCTTCATTTTTCGCAGATCTTAAAGATTTTATAGAAAATTGAGTAACAATAAAATATAATAAGCTCTCAATAGTTTCATAGTTCATAACACTATACACTTTAAAGCAGCTTTTCTCAAGCTCTGAGGTGTGGCTCCCTAGGGAAAGAGATAATCTTACTAGGACAGTGCTTCTCAAACTTTCAATATTCGCGACCCAATTTTCAGTCATAATTTTCATCGCCCCCTTATACAATGTGTTAAAAACAATAATAATGTACTTTGACTCTAAAGCTGCAATACGGCTTTAATTATAAACCGTACAAATTATCAAGATAAGTGTTAAATTTCATATATAATTTTATGGTATGCCCATAGGGCCACTGGTAATTAATAAACTTGTTCTTAACTTAGTACTGTTAAATTACTTATGAAACACATTGCGTAATAATGATACATTTGTAAGTGTATTATATGAATGTAAATATGTATTTCATTTTTTTATTGTGTCAGGATGTATTTTGTTACGCTTATTTTCAGTAAACTAATAATTTTTTGTTTTCGACTTTTCGATATACTCGCGCCTCCCTTGTAGGGTTATCACGCCCCTAGGGGACGCGCCCACAGTTTGAGAAACACTGTACTAGAAGGATGCAATTATATCAAAAAGTCGAAAATAAAAGATTTTAAAAAGTATTCATTTACTGAAAGGAATAAAAACAAAATACATGCTGAGATATTAAAAAATACACATTAACAATGAAAAGAGCTAAATTTAATAATTATCTTAATAATTTATACATTTTATAATTAAAGTCTTATTGTAACTTTAGCGCCAAAGTAATGCATTATTGAATTCAATATATTGTTATTGTACGAAGAGGGGCGTGATGGAGCTTATGATTGAAAATTTGGTCACAAACATTAAGAGTTTGAAAAGCAATGCTTTAAGATTAAGTTTGAACATGTATGATAGCTTTTAAATAGGGTCTCAGGAACCTTATCAGTTATCCGTGCTCTTAAAAAAACATGAAAGGGAAAGGTTTTTTAATGTTTACTTTTTATTTTGATTATAAAATAATATCCTTATTGCCTTAACCCGTTCAGGACCATGATCACAAATATGTGATCCCGCGTTTCTTCCTCCAGGGTCCACGGTATCATATATGTGATTGTACTTACCCTGCTCTGAGGCCCTTGATTACACCGGTGTGATCTCAGTTTGGAACGTTTTTATGTTATTTTTTACAAGGTACTAGATCAGGGGTGGCCAACACGTGGTATTCCAATACGTGAGTTGCGGCCCAAAGACTCTTTTTAAAAAAACTTTTAAATATCAGATTTTTAAAGTTTTTTCATTTTGAAATTTATTTTAGAGGAATCTACAATGTATTTGCCTGTTACCTGTTCTTGTTTTAAAATAAAGCCTTTTTGAAAATAGAAATGTCCTTTAGATTAAAATAGATTTATATTTTATCAAACAGTTACATTTGATTTTACTATAGTAAATTACTTTTTTCATAAATTTCGAATTGTTTTATGCATATCCTTTACTATGGATGGTACATGATTCTCTGCGTGTGCGACTTTCGTTTCTAATCCTCCTTTTCTGTTTGGAGTTCCCAAAAAGAAAGAGGCAGTCAGAGATGTTTTTTTAAAGTTTAAAAAAATATTCAGGACGGTAAAGATAAAGGACAATGTATACTTAATCGCTTGCGAATGACAGCACTATCAAATTTCACCAATGAGTAACACAATCAATCAATAGGAACACATCGAAATTTTCAAGAAAATGGCAAATGTAATATTTTAAACATTATTTTATCATTGTATTATTATATTATATAAACAGTATTATATTATCTATGTCTGTATACATGAAAAATATTGAAAAGAATAATAATAATTCATTCTGTTTTAAATTTTCACTCTAATAAATGTTTTTTTTTCCAAATCTGATATAAAGGTACAATTTTTTATGTGCGGACCACGAGAGTATAATATCTTTCTGAAGTGGCCCGTAAGGTCAATTGGGTTGGACACCCCTGTACTATATGGTGGTTAAAGTCCTTTTTTTCCGAAAACTTTCAAAAACTTCGAACTTCGTTATGTATTTTCAGCTCTGGGTATTTTTAATTAGATCTGGGATATTTATGAAAGTAATAAACTGCAATGTTTAGATTTTTCGAGAGAATTAGGTGTTTAAATGTTCGTGATCTGTTTGCTCTGGATTTCTGTTTATATTTTGACGAAGTTGGGAAAATATGGAAAGCTTATTAATTTATTAAGAATCATACATTCATAGTAATAGCTCCAGTATTTATTTTACTTTTGGTTTGTATATTACAATAAAAATTTTAATACTCAAAACCATTTAAAAAGCAGATATTTATAGAACAAACGTGATGATTCTTTTTAACGAAAGAAAATAGTTTGTTCTTACTAACTCACTTTTAATTCAGTAAGAACAAACTATTCCTTTTCGTTGTTATGGCAACTAGATAGTTACCATAACAATAAGAAAATAAAGCTATGGGCAATAGAAAAGTGCTTCTCAAACTTTCAATACTTGCGACCCTATATCCTGTCATAATTTTCTCGCCCCCTTCCCCATCCAAACAATAATAATGTATTGAATTCAATGATAATGTACTTTGATGTAAGTCTACAATATGAATTTAATTACAAACCGTACAAAATATCAAGATAAGTGTTAATTATTGTATATAATTTACATATTACAAGCCCATTGGGTCACTGGTAATTATAAAACTTGTTCTTAACTTAGTACTGTTAAAGTAATTATCAAATACAGTGTGCAGTAACCGATACATTTATATGTGTATTATATATGTTTAAATGTGTATTTTATTATGTCAGAATGTATTTTGTTTTGCTTCCTTTCAGAAAATTAGTACTTTTAAATAAAGTTTTATTTGCGACTTTTCGATATCCTTTGCGCCCCCCTTGTTGGGTTATCACGCCCCCTAGGAGGCGCGTCCACAGTTTGAGAAACGCTGCAAAGAAGGATTAATTTAATTAAAATAAAAATCGGTATATTAGCGGTTATTTAAAAGATTTGTATCAGTTCAAGAACAACATGTTTATGCGAAAGTAAATTTATCGTTTGGTGATTAGTCAAATAGAATTTGTATGCTTTGCGTCTATTTTTCTTTAATCATCATGGCGAAAATAGTGAAAATAATTTTTTATTAAAAATAAAACGTTTCCTTAAAAATTTGGAATTCATTTTTTAAATACAGCGAAAATTTTTGTACTGTGTATTCAGATATTTTATCAATGATAGTGAACTGTAATTTTTAGTGTATTTAATTACATTAAAGATTCCATATGAATTTTAAATGAAATTAGGTTTAGCGGTAAAACTCGCACGGTCCCGTTCGTGCGTATACGTACTCTCGGAATGTGCAGGTCTGGTGAAACGATTCTTTCCCCATTTCGCTTGTCCTGAAGGGGTTTCAATGTAACTTAGCAATAAAACAAAACGATAAGTAGAAATTTTTGCCACACGATAATCCTACATATTTACATTCTTTCTCAGAATTTTAGAGAATGTTAAAAAAAATATTAAAAAGCTATAGAGAAATAAAAATTGGACAATTTTTCAAAAAATATAAAAATCATTATTTTACACTGCGCAGGATTCTGAAGTAAAAAAAGAAATCAAAAATTACAAAACTAATTTTATTTGGTATAAAAATGTTTCCTTTTCAATTTATGCATACTTTTAAAATATTTAGAGAAAAAATACTTTAATACACAATTTTGAAGAAAATTTTCAAAATTTTATGAAAACGCTCAATATTAAAATTCAAATAAAAAAATGGTTTTAAAATTTGTTTGAACCTTTTTCTATACACTGTAAAGAGCTTTATTTTAAACATGTGTAGTAAATTTTAAATTGATATAATTTTTGAGAAATCCTGCACAGAAGCCAAATTTTTTTGTTTTAAAGAAAAAGTTCAAGATAAAAAAAATGATAAAAAGGAAATTAAACATACTATTATGCATGAAAAAAGCCCCAGAAGCATAAATATTGCCCTCTGTAAGTTGACATTACTCCGTTTCTTTAACTATCTTCTTAGCTTTACAAGCTGTAAAGATGGTTTGTGTAGCTCGTCTTTAGCCGTTGTATGTGTGTTTGTGTGACTAGCTACACTTGTTAACATTTACACACAATTCAAAGTATTTGTTTTATTCATTTTTAAATCCAAAGCAAGTATCATATCAATTATGTTCTTATTTCCATCATTGCATTTGCATGCAGCTATTTTTATGATATTAATTTCTGATCCTATCAAATTCACACACACGGGTTATACTGCCAAATTAATAAATTCAGTAACTCATTAGTATGTTCAGTTCCCATCCCCCTAAACACCTTAACAATTTCAAGTGCAATAAATCTTTTAAAACATGATTAATCACTTCAGAAACTGCTTTGGTAAGGTGTTCTTGGGAGTTAATTCATTCACTGTATTCTTATTGCCTGAAACATTCTACTTACAAATCTATTTTTTACGTTTTGGGCAAAACCAATGTTTACGTTCATCATCTGTGCTGGATGTATGAGCCCACAGAGCCTAAAACAGTTTGTCTCACCTCATTCATATTTTAGGAATTTTTCAGAAAACTCATATAGCATTGCCGTAATATGTCGTCAATTTGCTTATAACAGTATCAATAGGCGACCTTTCACACACATCTCTCTCTCTCTCTCGTCCCCTCAGGGGGCTCACCTTCTTTAGTTGAGTACGGGTTTCACGCTCCCGAGGTACCCCAGTAACCTTTTCCTTTTCCCAAGGGGTATACTCTATTTCGTAAACACGGGTTTCGCGACCCCGGGGTACCCTAATGATCCTTCACTATTTTCGGCCCTCTTTCTTGCCATTCAGATTTCCCTTTTCTTCATTTCACATCGAGACCACAGACAATGATATCGAAATACATATGTGAAAAAAACTAAGTGATTTGTTTTAATTAGATTTCTCATTATTCTCGTTATTAATAACATTTTGGTATATTTATTTTGTATTGTGTTAAATTAGTTTAATCCCTTCTGAATTTTTTCGATTATTTATTTCGGTATATGTATTATTACTTCTTATAGATTTCTTTAAATGTTTTGATTATTTTACTTTGTTTTTGACTAACACCGTTCGCTAGCCAACCCGCATGTTTGCCGTGTGCGGCGTCCCGTAAGGAGGAAAATGGTGATCTGGGGATCCTTTGCGTTCCCTTTGCCCACGCTTCTCCCTTATGGAGGAAATTGGTAGTATAGGGATACCTCTGCGTTCCCTTCAGCCCACGCTTCACTGTAGACGCGTGGCAGAAGTGAGCCCGTTCCTGTCAATCGGCTGGTGGTACATCTCTTCGGTGTCCCCGAAGAGACACTGCTGTAGGGTTAGTGCTGCAGATAAAGGGTGGCGGATTTACCCGTTGGATCCTCGCCCTAATCCTGTAGCATTATATTCTGGGCGTACTCCAGGTAAACGCCGTGTCTGGGTTTTGCCAGATGATGGGCACACTGCCTCCCTTGTTGGACTCCGTGGTTGGTGGAGGCACGTAAGGACGAAGTTGTGTACGCGTTCTTATGGATTCAATGCTGCTGTGCCCGGGTAAAGGCCTCGTATTACCCACTCTCAACATTGGTACTGTTTCTGCAAATACTCGATTTTTAATATATCTTCCCAATAATAAAATGTCACGACAGTCACCGTTCGCAATTCAAAAAGCTATACAAGGAATAAGCGGCGAACCAAAATCGGTAAAAAAATTACGATCTGGTGATTTGTTTATTGAAACATCATCTGTCTTACAAACAAAATCATTTTACCACCAAAACATTTTGACGTCCTTTAAATAGTAACTCCTCATAGACCCTTTAAATTTTCCCGTGGTGTATTCCCAAAACAGATTTTTTGTGCGCCTCCGAAGCGTCTTGAAGGACTTTTGCCCAAAGGGGGTTACTCAAGTTAGAAAATTTAAAAAAAAAAAAAGATTTGTTATTTTTTCCTACTAAACTTTTAAATTTTTAACTTTCAAAACCCCTAAATTACCATCAAACATTAAAGCTGGTTCCTTAATTGCAAAGTGCGTCCATATATACCTAACCCTCTCCCTGTTTTGTCCCGAGGTTCAACACTCTAATTTCCTGCCGCGGTAAATTGACGTGTTCTGATGTGCATCCATTGGACATTCCTCCACGGGTTGTACTCTGGGGAAAAATGGTTAATTGTCCCAACCCATTCATCAGACTCAAAATTATGCCCAAAATGGAAACAGAAAAAAAAAATCCAAGCTATTAAAACAAATAGAAATATTTCATATATAGAAGCACTGAAATTAATAGCTCCACAATTGTCCCAAACATACGCACAAGCGCTGCCAAATCCTCAACTGTAACCACAAAAAATCCAAACTGATGTGTATTACAAAAATAGTATGTCCACCTTTAAAACTACTACAACCTTTAACATCTATTCCGAAAACAACAATGCCTTCCTAAAATTTACTACAGTTGCAAATCATCTACGGCATCAACTCAGGCACACAACTCTTGCAATCGCATCTTCTGTCACGGTTACATCATCATCAGAATCTCAACCCCCTATTTCTGTAATAGATACTGCTCCCACCACTTCTAATAATTTATCTATTTCTGCTGCATCTTTCTCATCCACAGCATGCCCTATTTTTCAAACTACTACCACTTCATTCAATGCCATACCTCCTACATCCCAGAATGCAAAACTAACTTCAAAACCCAGTAAAAAAACAACGTAATCTAAAATAAATGTTTACCTTTCTATAAAACCTGAGTAGACATTAAGATGGCTCCTCATAAACCTAGGAAATCAGCATTGATAGAATACACAACGGATGAGGAAGATATGATCGTACACGACATAGAAGAGATAGAATTAAGGAAGTGTATTGACAAAATGAGAGTTGGGAAACGTGAACAATATTCACACACGTTGACCTCAACCCTTGTTAAAAAATTTAATTAATTCCTTGCCCTTTTTTAGTTTTATAAAAAATTTTGGAACGAAGTAATGCCGAATTTTAGGCTCCAGTGTTTACTTTTACATAACAACATTTTAGTCACCAAGGACATTGTTTTTATCAACCTTTTAAAATTTTTTACACTTTTAATATTTTTAACATGTGTTTGGCGCAGCTTGGCCAATGTTGGCTCTTGCGCCACTAACCGAAACACTCACTCATTCACACCAATCGTTTTCCCATCGCGAAAAGCTTCTTTTTCTCCAATAAAGTTTTTAACTTCCGCAAGCGGCTACCTATTCGCTTTTGGTCACGCCCACGCACTGTAGTTTTTGTCTATCGTTACTCTATCCTCACATGGTTTATTTTCGGCAATATATTAAAATATCTTTCAGTCACCATCAACCATGTACTGCTGGTATTTCAATCCATGTTTTTGTTACTTCCGAAAAAAATTCTGCTTTCCGTAGACTTCCATTCGTACAGCAGACCCACTATGATTTTGTTTTTTCAGAAAGTTTGGTGTTTATTAAAAAAACACTATATTTTGTTTCAAACTTTAGCCCTTTATATGAGTATACCCTTTATACCCCAATTACATCTGCTATCTTAGCATTTATTCAGTCGTAGCTTTCTGAGAGACTGGCTTTGGTGAACACATAAGTGAGCAAAATATCTCGAGTGAAGTCAAACCTTAACCTACATATCGCATGACCAAACCCGGACCATATATATTGATTTCAGGTATATTTTGCTTATACCAATCAATGAACAGGAATTAGGTTTTTATTTATCTCTACATTTTCTGCTTCGAATAGAAACATGGAAGACAGTCCACCAGTGGACTTTTCACTCATTTTTATTTTCCCATGGCACAGAGAGTAACAAAGTAATTTTTCAATTTTGGAAAATAATAAACTCATGTCAGTTAATCTATAACCTAACTAAGGTAACATCCTTTCAGAAATCTTATGTGCACTTGGCAATTTTTTTGCACAGATGAAATTTCGTTTTGCAAAATATTTCAAACGAAATATTACCATTTTCTCTCAAAAATTTCTTCACGCCAGTGCTTCTCAAACTTTCAATATTTGCGACCCAATATTCAATCATAATTTTCATCGCGCCCCCCTCCCCATTCAATAACAATGTATTAAATTCAATAATACTATATTTTTATGCTAAACCTACAATTCGACTTTAACCTCATTAGTGCTGCCAGCGTATGAAAACGTCTCGCTCAGCCAGTGTGTTAAATGCCACAGACGTATATATACGTCTTCCCGAAGTATGATCTTTTCTGTGAACTGCTATCCATAAAATTATTCCTAAGGCTTTTGCTTGCATTCCAAACCTTGACAGTCTTTGCGAAGGATTTACTTATTTTCGAGGATTTTTTTTCCTTATTTATTCCTTTACTACCCCCTACCTTCCCGCAACACACCTCATACGCTTTCCTACATGTTAAACAATGAATTTTTGGGAGCGAATAGCGTTATTTTTAATCTGCATTGAAATAATTAATTATGAAAGAGGACAAATAATCAAAATAATTGTTAATTTTTGCATATAATTTTATGTATGGAGAGCCCATGGGGTTACTGGTAATTATTAATCGGTCTTAGCTTAGTATTGTTAAATTAATTATAAAATGCATTGAGCATATTTATAAGTGACATATTTATAAGTGTATTATATCAGTGTAAATGTGTATTTTATTTTTTTATTATGCCATAAAGTACTTTGTTTTCTTACATAGAATTAATAATTTTTTTTCGACTACTTTGCTTTTCTTTTCTTCTTCGGTCTCTTTCAAGATGATATTTTCTTCAATGTTATATTCATTTCGAAACGCTTCCAATGACAAATGACAAATAATGCAAATCCAAAATCTAATTCTACATAAACAAACCGGCTCAGAAAAATCAAAATTAATAGTTGACTTGCAGTTATGCTGCTCACTTATAAAATTACTTTGATAATAAGTGTGGCCTTTTTAATAAACTAATACTTAAAATATTAAAATGTGCTGGGAATGCAGTCTGTCAGCTGTCAAAAGTGGGCGTGGCAATTGCAAGTTTTGTTTCAGTTTCGCCAGTTACTTCTCCATTTGAGACTTTAACATATATGTGTTATTTTTCTTCAAAAAAATTGAAAATGTCAAAGTTTACGGGTTCTGAAAAGTCTTATTTGTTTTCATGTAAATACTTCAATCAAGTGTCAGTATGTTGGAAACCAATGTTTGTATAAAACTATTTTTTCGATTTTATCATATAAAATATTCTATTTAAATGTTTACCAAAAATCTTTAAAAAGTATTTATGTAAATATCGATTTTTTTTAGTTATCAATATGAAAAAAAAAGTTTTAAATTAACAATGAAAAGGTTGTACATCATTGAACTGTGAGCGAAATTGTCATTGCAAATACATCATTTATGTTAGGTAGCAAATATCACTATTATATTTTTAGAATTACTGTATTATATTCTTCGAAACACTATTTCTATATGCGTAATATTTGTATCCTATTTTCCTTATATTTTTTTCATTATTTACTCATATATTATAATTTTTTTAGAGAACTTTACAAATTTCCTTCCAATATTACCTTACGTAAAATATTCTCAAAACTGTTACATTTAATGTTAATATATTTATTTCTTCTTCAGAGTAGAATTACTTCGAAGGCTATTGGATTGTGAAGAACAAATGAAATAGTTCCGTTACTAATTATCTAAATGAGGAGCATGTAATTTGTTTTAAATGTATGATTTTCATCAACACACTTAACAGTACACATACATTTATTCCTTGCATGCTTTAGATATTTTATAATTTAACTTTTGTTTTTACATTTCTTTGTTTTCTATATTGTAAATTTGTCTCCCATTTTAATTAATTGGTATATGCACATTTCTTTTTATTCAAAAGATGTTTTTTTTTTCCTTTAAAAGAATATTTATGTTAGATTTTTTTTGAAGCGATATAGGAAAAACAACAGGGGGAAAACTAAAAAAAAAGAATAAATACAAGAACATAGAGAAAAATATGGCTTTAAGTTAATGTATATTTTGTGTTACATGTAAATATTACATAAGAAACTATTTTGTTGTTAGTACAATGTTAGAAAATGTGCAATAAATTTTATAAGTGTACATTTTAAGAACAAAAACTCTAATCTTATCTTAACTTTTCTATCTTCAATTACTCAAACGCGTAAGTAGAGATTTCCCACACCGAAAAACAAATACTCGATGCTGACCAACACTGAAGATGAAACAAGCAGGATAGATTGCATTCTGTAACTGCCTAGTTTTGGTATTTTTCTGAAGATTAGGCGATCAAAGTTCCTTATTGTTTTCGTACTTATTTAATGATGGTCGATGTTTTATGATAGGCTTTCTAGAAATCCTATCCAGATTCCGGTAAGTGATGTGAAGAACCGTTAGTACCGGACGTGATGTAAAAATAAATATAGGCACTACTTTATGTTTAGGCTGGGGAATATACCAAGGACAGGCTTTGAATAGTAAAAGAAATCATGCCCATTTATTTGGAAGATGCACTTAGTCGTTCTTATTGTTTTTATATTTAAATGAACCATTCACATACTGTTTCATAATATTTTCTGTTTGAGTGATATTTATATTTTGCTTACAGTAATCCATGCATTCAATAATTAATAGAATATTTGAATTTCCTTTTTTATAATTTAGAGCACTTCAAAACAAAAGAAAAATAAAATACAATGAAAAAAGATGTTCCAAAAAAATTGTTCCTAAAGTTAGAAAAATATACTTAAAAGTTAAAAATAATAAAAAATAAATTAAAATAAAACAATTTTATTGATTTCAGAAAAAAATAAAGCATTATAAAATTCTAATTTTCAAATACTAAAGGTTCTATTTATTTGGTAATTTATCACTTCCTTAATTAAAAAATAATGATAAAATGTAATATCATTGAATGTAGTTAAATAAACTATTATTTTGTGAGAGCATAGTAATACATAAACTGAATACGTAATTGTAATTAAAAGGAAATGTATTAATATTTATTGCAGCAAGGAATTAAGATAATAGCGAATCAAGTGAATTTTACTGCAGAACAATTAAATTTTAACATATAAATACATGAAGAATTTTGTTGAAATATAAAGAATGTTACATATTCATTTAAATATTTGGTATTTTCAGTGTCTTAATGTTAAGAAAAACAAATAATTTAGATATGAAATATATTAGAATAAAACTGTAGACTAATAATCATCATATCAGACATTAGACGTCACGCGCTTCTAATAAAAATTTCATGTGAAGACAGTCTATTATAAAATCAAAGATGTTGCAAAGGGAATATGAACACGAAACATTATTTTTTTCTACCTCTGCAATTACGTTTACTATTTACGACCAAAAATTACGGTTTACCAAAAATTCCATAATTCCATTCCATTTTTCGTTTTTTGTTACTATAAAACTGGATTCAAAAGTTTCTTTTCTAACGTTCTTGGTTTTACAAACTGAATGACATTTTTCTCATTGACTTCTTAAAATCAAATTAAACTTATAATATTTAAAAATAATTTCTGAAAGTCATTTAACGTAACATTTATGGTACTGACACATTTCCCATTAGTAGCATTAGAATTTTTGTAACAACTATGAGCAAATTGAATGAAATGTATTTCGTATAAATAAAATGAAATTAAGTTGTTAATACATAACTAACGCAATTTCCACCATAATCAAAAAGAAAAATTTGGGGACAACGTGCCCTATAAACAGGCTGCATTTTTTATTTTTTCGGTATATATGTCGTATAAGGCGCACCCCCTTGTTTACGAAGAAGCCAAAAATGTATGTATAAAATGTTCTTATGTTTTGAAGTCATTTAACCAAAATTTTTCAATAGGCTTTTAAAAAATAGTATTTTTAAACCTCAAACCTCAGTAAAAATTAGCCATTTTAAGTTTTGAAAACGAGTATTTTTTCCCCGTGATTCTCAAAGGGGCCCATTTTTTTAAACCCCTTTTTAGAATCTTTTTGGGAAAAAATCCTAAAAGGGGTTTTACGTGCAGCCCTTTTAGGGTAAAATCCCCAAATTTAATTTCATAAGGGACCATTTTTTTTTAAATAAACATTATTTTGATTCTTAAAAATGCCTAATTTTTTTATGCCCATCTCGATTTTTTTTTATTTTTAATGCTCTAATTTTTTTTAACCCGCAATTCCTACCCCAAATTTTGATTTTTTGGTTGTGACGTTTAGCCGGATTTTAAGGGGAAAAAAACGAAAACATGTTATTAATATTAATTATTCAGTGTGATTTATCAAATAAGTGGTTTCCGTAAATTCTGCCCTTACAATATTTGTCTGATTAACTCATATATTTAATTTTTATTGATCATATCTTCCATTTAACTGTATTTTTAAATGAAAGATATTTTAGTTTTACTCATAGGGAACCTTTTAATAGGTTTTATTATTTTTGATATATTCCTTAGAAAATTAAAAAGGAAACGAAAACTAAATTTGTTGTATATTAGCATCACGTTAAAAGCAACACACAAGGTGTATTAGAGATAAACCACGGAATTTTAATCAGCATCATCGCCGAGACATGAGATTACTCATTCATATTACATCTTGCTTTTATTTACCCTACAAAAAGTATATAATTCAGCCTATTTGAGGTAGGAATTTTTATTGGATCCCCAAGCCAAAAACATGATGTTCAACTTAATTTGTTAACAGAATAATGAATATACTCTTATATGTTAATGCAAAACTCAAACATGATTGCCATTTTTTTTTAAAAAACTAAATCGACCATAAAGGCATGTAACTTGGTAGAACTGTTAAATTCTCTAAAATACACAACAATCAGAAACTAGCTAACTCACAAGTAGCGTTCCTTCTGAAACGATAAATAGTTACCTTAATTAAAAGTTAACGTGGGCATCAATAAACAATTACCTCCATGCCAAATTTAAGTTTTCAAATAGATTCCTTACACTTTGAATCTCACTACATGTTGCATTAAGGCATTCAAGGGCATGGATATGTAAAAACGCTACTTTCAATAACAGGAACAAAGATAAATCATCTAAAATGTTTGATAATTTGCAAAATTTGAAATCCAATTTTTTTGTTGATGTTTTCTTCACACATGTATAGTAGATGTAGTATGTAACGGATGTTCATTTGCAATGTTTTTCCGAATAAAACAAATACGAATGAAAACATTTAAAAAATTACCTAGAAAAAGTAATGGACTATTGTTTCTTAATGAATTCGGTATGTAAATGCGTCATTAAAAAAAAAAAACACTAACTTAATTCTCAAAAATCGTATACTTCATGGATGGACTTCAAGTTTTACTGACTGGAATTTTAGTACCATGATCTTCTTAATATGTTAGTGACAAAAATATTATTAAAACTAAAATAATTCTTAAACTTCAAAGAGCGGATATTTCACAGAACAGAAGAAGTTACACACACATGTATGTTTATGTATAGGTTATCTGCTATGTTAAGGATTCTTATTATTATAATTTTAAGAGTATAAAGTTTATAATAGTTTTTATTCAACATATATATGCATATACATGTAGAATTTTGGACGATTTTAAGTATTTTTGGTATTAAGATGTTATTCCCTGTAGTTTGATTGTTGTCGAAGCGCAATTGAGGAGAGACATCTTGTAACAAAAAGTTCATATTTATTTAGTTAAAAGCTAAGGAAAACAGTACAAAACACACAAAGATGTGAACATGACAGTAACACACGAAATCATTCTTTTTTCGATCCCGCGATTTCCGCCATTTATAGTTTTTTTATACTGGAAGCTGTTAGGATCATATTATTTCTGGAAAAACTTTTCTGATGGGTCTGAATGCACGGATAATGCGAGGAATTGCATCATCCTGTTTTAAACGCGATGTCCATTCAGGTTTAAGGAGACAAAGTAGTGATTGTTTTCCCTTAGGCGGATAAACTAAATAGGGATGGATTAAGACCATTATGAAATAAAATCCCTCCAAAAAAAAATTTAATTGAATTATTACGTATGTATATATGTAATAACTTAAACTGCTATCTACTCATAATTCGAAACTCCTTTATTTCTAAGATCTAATGCATAAATCCTATTACCCTATAAAAATCGAAATACTGATTTTATTTTCGGTGAGTGCACCGTTTTTGAAGTTATATTTCTTGCAATTAAAGCACTTAAATAATCTTATTTTTATAATTTTTTATATTCTCCTGTATTTTTATTTTAATTTTAAAGTATTTTAAATTAACAAAGAGCAAGAATCAATACGTTATAGTCACTCAAAACCCTAACGATGTGAGGTTATAGCTCGGTAGAGTAAGGTACTCAAGAGATCGACCCAACGATATCTATGTTCGTATATTTATTACTGATTATTTAGACCTTAAATTTTTAATAGACTTATTGGTGATTCCAAGAAATACAAAACTATTAATTGTTTTCGTGTTCCTTACTATCGGGATTTAATATTCCCTAAACATTGATGTCATTTCTATAAATTATTCTCCTCGTCTAAGAGGGTATTTTTTATTATATGTTTTTACATTTTATTCTCCATATATAAAATTTGGTATTTGAATATTTCCCTCTCCTGTATTTTGGCACTTGTTCAAGGAATATGCCCAAATAATCGATGTGATTAAAATCAAGTCACTTTATTTTTCCGGCCACGATTATTTCATATATATATATATATATTATTAATAATATATATAATATATATATAAAAAATTACATATATATATATATATAATATATATATATATATATATATGCGTTACAAGACAAGAATGAGATTTGTAGTAAATAATTGTGCTGAAATTTAACAGCTTACTAATTGACATTGGCTTAATATTTTACGTTCTGTCTTTTTTTGTGTGTGTGTGTTTGGAAAGTTACACACTTCTCGATATTTTACAGAAATAATTGTTAGCTTTAAAACTTTTTTTAAATTTTAAATTTAAATTTGCTGAAAATGAAACTGTTGGAAATCGCAACGTTATGACGTTTCACTTCACTTAGAACTGTGGTACCGCAGACAATTACGAAAAGGGGTTTATCGCGAAACTATATTCATGATACAACACATAGAAACGGCAATTGTTGCATTTCAATCTTGATTCTTAATTGGACAGATGCGAAGGAAATGAGTACCAATAAGAAAGCGTGAAAACAGTATATCCATGACCCCAGAGACAATTGTGAAAATCTCCAGTCACCGAGAAATACTACTTAGTTTTGTATGCGACATCATGTTTTCTTGATTACTTCTTCTTAAGAAAACTGAATACTGTGAATATATAAAGTTTCTCGTTGGTTAAGCCCATTTATTTTCTCATATCCCACTGAGGATATTTATTCCAATTTGCCTCAGATCTGTCCATAGAACAACCAGAATTGCAGTTCCTCTCTCTTTCCCATTCACGCATAAAAGGAAACAATAACTCATTCTGTTTAGACAGCAGTGAGAAATGTAAGGTAATTCTTCATGGAAAAATTTAGTCTAGAGGAAAGAATTCAAGAGCATTTCTAACTTTCTTTATAATTTAGGAGATGATTTTTCACTTTGTGACTGTTGTAACATTGTGCTTCAAGAAATATTTATTCGGGGAAAATATTCCATGCATTAATAAAAGTGGAGAACGCACACATATTATTAATCAGCAAAGGAAACCGCTATAGATATAATGTATGCATGCAGTATTTCAAAAGTATAGTTCAAAATCATTCATCTAACAGTAAACACAAAAATCCACATTAATAATACAAATTACAGTATTATTTGAAAATTATAAATTGGAATATTGAACTAACATTATTTTAACAAATGATAGCTATTTCTATTCAAGAATGAATGAAATAAAAGATCTTCTTCAGGAAAGCATTTTAATTTATAATAAAAAAATAAATTTTGCCATAAAATTTACTTGATGAAAAATCAATTGGAACCGGATGTTACATTTTAATGAATGTTTCAATGTATTTTGCGTTACAAAAAATACAAAAATTACACAAACAAATTAGGCGCTTAAAGGAAATTCAAAAGAAAATACAAGCTATCATGAAAAGATTCAAATTAAAACCATTTCCAATTATTGTTCGTTCTCATTTTAGTATTCTTTGTATTTATCCGAAAAGAATATTTTACCAATTATAATTGCTTTTGATGCATCTCTTTATAGAAATGTTAGATGTTTTTTGAAGACTTCCTCAATGCGTTGCCTCTGTGATGTATAATGTCATCTTTAAAAGTCACATTATTGTTGAGAAACGTTATAAAATTAACATTATAATACCAAGGATTATTCATACTTTTAAAAGTTATTTGAATGGCATTTAAATCATTTTGTTTTTAAATAAGATTTTCATAGATGGAAAACATTTTCTAAAAGCAGAAATATGTTTCGATTTGTGAAAAATGATCAAACAAAGTATTGAATAATACTTTCTATTAAAATTTCAAAAAAATGTCAACAATTTTTAAGCATTTTATTTTTATTTTAGAATTGAACTTAAATAATTAAAAGGTATTGATTAAACATATAACAAAAGAATATACAGCAATAAATGAATAGATTTTAAAACGTAAACTTTTTTATACTAAAAATCTTAGTATATATTTACTGATTCTTTTAAATCTGTTCTAATATTAACGATTCATGCAAAGCCGATTAGTGAGTATATATTTCAATAGCTGTCTTGTCAATGTGAAGGAAAAAAGTATTAAACTTTATTTTGGGGTGTGGTGTAGCTGACATTCTTGTTGAAGCATTATGGGTAACGCTCTAATTCTGCTAGAACTTGCGTCATTTTCTTGCTCATTTCTTTGCACCGTAAGAGAGGTTGTTCTCTAATGAATCACACCTCTTTGCGGCATTCATGAAAATGAACAAGCCGACAAGTTGGCCAAACAGGTTTTGAAGCTGCATCTACCTTGCCTTTCGACGCCTCTTCGAAACGCCAAGTGATTTCTCAGGGACAAACTTCGACAAAAGAGAATTTTCACTTTTAGAGACGTGGCTGTTGGCAAATCTTAATCAAAGACGAGATGGTCAAAGACGTGCTCAGCTTTCTTCCCTACCTAGGGTGGAGGGTGTGGCATGTTTCAGAGTCATCACCGGACATGATGACCTGCAAGTCCATCTGCTTAAGATTGGCCTGACTGATTCACCGCTCTGCCCTCACTGTAAATCCATGACAATGACTGGGAGCATCGACCTGATTGTCCAGCTCTACTTCATGTTCTCTCGCAAGACAACTGTGGAGTTCTCCTCCCTGCTAGAGCGACATCTGATTTATATTGGACTGTAAGACACCTTATGTCCGAGGGGACGTTGGTGGGCGTGATTTAAAAAACAACAACTTTATCTTAAGTTTATTTTCTTCTAAATTTTTCAGAAACATTTATGTGCTTCTGTTTCATCAGATCACTGCAATTCCTTAGATCGTAAGCAGTTAATAGGTAAAGTACAAGTATGAAAGATGGATTTAAATATGTAGGAAGAATATTTCATTTTTAATTTCAAACTTAAAGAAAATCTTTTTAATGTGAATTTTTATATTTTGATTTATAAAGATATTGAAGAAAAAAAAACAATGACTAGATTATTATGAGAAAAAAATGGTTGCAAGAAATTTTGTTTGGTTTACTCTCAAAGTTTTAACGTAACAGCTTGAATACTTTTGTATAGTTAATTGAATGTGATTTCTTTAAAACATAAAAAAATGTATGAGTTAGTTTCATAGTTGAGTTTGCTGCCGAGTTACCAGACAATAATAATGATTCATCATATAAATAGGTTGATACACGTTAAATCTGTAGTGGCTTTTTTGTTGGTGCGGTATGGTAGTTTGTAGACGGGTTCCAGTTCAGGTGAATGGCGTAGCACTTAGCCATGGCTCAAATCTACGATGCTTGTCACTAAATGACTTAATATTGTTTCGATGTGCGCGAAGTTAGTAAATAATACAATACTTATGAGCTTATCAAAAGAAATATTGAACTCATCATTTAGTAGATGAGTTTTGGGTAGTTATCTTTTGCAACTCATTAATGTTTATAACTTTTATTAGGATGCACACACATCCAGTTTTTTTATTTTACAGACTTTACTTTTTAGATGCTTCAAGACAGAGTGCATCGGTATAAGGGTTAGTAAAAAGAAATTGATGATTAAAAAAATAACTTAGAACAAGCCACAGTTTTATTTGCTCTGTGATTTTACATAGACATTAAAATAATAAAGTATCGACTTCATATAACTCTTATGATTATTGTTTATTGTATAATGGTATCTCAATATAATAATATATTGGCATTTGATTTAAATACTATATGACGTTACCAAGTTATTTAATCGCATTGGTCACTAATTTTTTTACCTTCAGTACAGCATGTTGAGAAATTCAGAAATTACCAAATACTATTATAAAGTCTAAATTAAAAACCTTTGCATACTCGTAGAAGATCCATCATATAAACTACTACTACTAATAGTAATAATTTTCAAACGCATTTCTTTTGTCTTATTTAAAAATTATAATAGAAATTTTTTTGAGTACAATTTAAATATTTTTCTTTTTCTTTTTTGCATATCATTCATCCCTCTATACATTTTACAGCATATCAAAGATGACTTGTTTGAAGTAATACGTCCAAGATTAGCTGAAAGAAGTCTAATATGTTAGAAAAAAAAGTTTATTAATTCCATCCTTTAAATTAAGAGAAATCCATGCTTAAAAATTTAATTTCACAAATATGAAGCTTTAATACGAGTGGAAAGAATATGAAGCATGAATTTAAAAAGCACTACTTTCAATGTGACCATGTATGGAAAGAATATAAAGCAAAATTATATAAATATAAAAAGTGAAAATATATGTAGGAACTTTTAAAATATTTATAATTCAATATCTTTGGAAAATGTTATAATAATACATCACAAAAATTAAAGCAGTCAATATAAGTATTTTATATGAGTATTATTTGTTTATTATATATATATATATATATATATATATATATATATATATATACTTCTTAATATTTGCAAAATGAAGAGAAAAAAAATTAATACCAGAGTTTTTCCTACAAAATTTAGTATATTTAACAATGAAAACTCTGAATAAAAACTAAAACTTTTGAAAAGTCAAAAGTATTTCTTTAACTTATTTTTTTTATCAAAGAACAAGAATAAAAAAAGAAAAGAAAAGTTAGGGTTTCTTTTTCAAATTCAACAATCAATCATTACATGCTTAAAATACCTCAATATGTAAGAAATATTAAATGGCTAAAAATAACATCTGAATAATTCTTTCTCACTGAGTTCGCCGTGTGGTACCGGAAAAGGAAAACGATGCAAAAGAAGAAAAGAAAAGGATATCACTACAGTGAAATATCTCAAAATATCGATTACTTAACCAACTTATATTCCATGATAAAAACGGATCTGCGTTTTCTTGGCATCTTTTATTTGGCGAAGCAGATATATATCCAAAAACCCAAAGGAATTGAAAAGTTAGGAGAAACTATCTTGCTTCGAACACACTTTAGAAGTTTCCTTTCACAAAAGTATGAGTTTTCAATCTGCTTTTAAAATGGATAACTTTTCTTCAGAATCAAGAAAAAGGATAAAAAGAGGAAAGGAGAAAAGAAAATTTATTTTTCTTATCAATCTCGGTCAACTGGAGTCTTTTATTAACTACGCTTGTGCTTCTGACAAATAACATCCAATGCATCATGAGAGAAATGAATGTTGTGTTACACATAAAAGCATTTCAAGTACAGTATATTGCTGATAAATTGCAGAATATTTTGATTATAATCTGCTGTGCGAGAATATTTGAAGTAATCAAAACATTAATTTCTTTTATTAGTTATTCTAATTTATAACTCCTTCTATCGTTCACGTAGGAATTTTTTTAGAATGCTTTTCAAACAAACAATGATATTGAGCTATATTTTTGGCTAATATTCATGTCAAAAAACTACCTTCGATTAATTGAATAAATTAATGCTTTGGTATGAGTTATCTCTACCATAGTAAAAATAATTCAATATACAGTCACTCAAAAAATATTGAGACAATTAGCATGCATAACTCTAAGACCATTTATAAAATTATTTATCGCATTAAAACCAAAACAAAATGAATAAAGAAATACTATAAGGAAAATTTTATTAGTATTACAGAATTATAATTTGATCTAAAATTTCAAATGTAGTTCAAACGCACACTGGAGTCAAAAAAGTATTGGGGCCATTTTAAAATGAGAAATTTAACAAATATACAGCTCATCAATATAATTTAATTTCACACCACTTTCTTAGACTAGAAGTTTAAATATAAACTTTTCAACGGATAAGATTATTTATAGAAAAAATGGCGAGAAGCAAAGATATATCGGTTGGTGTGCGAAATCTCGTAATAATTAATTGGGAAGAGGTGAAATCAGTTCGATGTATAGGAAAAATTTTGAAATTGAGTAAGTCTGCGTTTTTAAAATCATTGATAGGCTCAAGGAAACAAATAGTGTTGAAAACAAGCAAAAATCAGGGTGTCCAAGGATATTTAATGAACGTTAAGAGAGGTGGATTGTGAGACAAGTACACTTTAATACAACAACTAGTGTGTAAAAATGCCTTTGCAAAATAAAAGTAGGTTCGGGAAATCAATAAATCCTGAAACTGTCAGAAATAATTTAAGAAAACATGAGTATCATGGCAGAGTACCTCAAAGAAAGCCCTACATCAAAAAAGCAAATAGACAAGCTGAGTTGGCATTTGCTGAAATGTATGTAAGGTAGCCAAAACAAAATATTGGGAAAATGTAATTTTTCTTGATGAAAGCAAATGTAACATTTTTAGATTGGATGGCAAGCAAAAAGTTGGGTGGAAATCAAATGCAAAAATTCATGTCAAAAACCTATGGCCTACTATCAAATATGGAGGGGTAACCAAATTTTCTGGGGCTGCATGGCAAGTTCTGGTGTCGGGAACTAACATTTTTTTGATGGCATAATGAATAAATATGTCTATCTTGACATTCTCAAGCTAAATTTAAAGCAAAGTGCGAGCAAGCTGGGAATCTCAGGACATTTTAAATTGACCCGAAACATACTGCTGATATTTTTAAAGTAATGAGTCATCTACCTCTACCACTGCCCTAGTGTTATTAATAATCCTGCTCAAAGCAGACCTTAATCTCATTGAACATGTGTGGGATTATTTGCAGCAAAAAAACTATATGAGCACAAAATTTCTATCAAGCAGGATTTAAGGAAATATTTGGTCGAAGAGTAGACCAAAATCGATAGATCGTTTTGCAAAAAATTGATGCAATACATGCCAAATAGACTTCGAGTGGTCATAAAAAAGAATGGTGGCTCAGCAAGATATTAATTATTTTAAGTGTGAATAATTTTTCTTAATATTTATTGGGAAGTTTCCAATACTTTTTAAGCACGTTTTTAACTCAATTTCTTTTATTTTCAATTTTAACCATAATTGCATTAATATATGAGTTTTGTTCAAATTATTATTATTTGCATTTACCAAAATAACACTTACCTCTTTTCTTAGGGTTGCATTTACATGTTTAAGTAAACTATTACAGTAAAAATCTATGAACTGGTAGTATGTGTCAATACTTTTTTGACAGACTGTATAATACCACTTCTCATACGTACGCTTGTGTCGTTCATCTCGTACTTGTGTTTATAATGAGAAAAAAATGTTAATATAGTTTCTTAATTTGGCAGATTATAGCGCTCAAAGCCTTTATTAAGAACGTTCTCTTTTTTTCTCAATAAAAATTAATTCTCAGATGAAAATTTTATGAGGGTATAACGAAACATAAAAGGTAGAAAAAACTCTGCTTTTTCAAAAGAAAAGAAAAAATAAACTTAAATTAATTTAAAGTTCCATTGGATTAAAATTTTGAGTATTAAATTAAATGGATAGCGTATTTTATAGTATTAAGATGACTATGTGTGTGCCTACCTTTGGACCCAATGTTTTTATAAAAACAAATTTTTGAAAGAAATTGAGTGTTTTTAGGAAACAAAAATATGTAAATACATAAAATTTTTTAAATAAATATTGTACTTTTTGAAAAATTGGTTGTTTTCAAGGAAATCTTACCAAATTTTTACTAAAACGGGTAACACTGTATAAAAATTTCTAATACAATTATCATAATTTTCTTTATACACATCATACATATTACGGTTCTCTTCAAATAAACCAAAATCTATGAGAAATATTAAAATACAAAAAAATTACAGGCAATTATACATAATAATATGAAAATTTTGATATTTTTAAAATTTTTTCTTGTATACAAACTACTCTAAATGAAAAATATTTAACCTAGAACAAAACGTTCGGTCTACATTATGAAAAATAGTATAATAAACATTCCCACAAAATTTCCAAACGTTATCTGGTTTGGTTCTTGAGTTATCATGTATCTGGTAAAGCGTTTCTTTCGAAAACGTAAATTTGAGACAAACTCATTTAAAGTTTTATCTTACTGCCCTTTTGCATATATATAGAGAGGTGTTTTTAATAATCACAATTTTATTTCTATTTCGCGTAAAGGAAAAAGAAAACTGTTTTGGAAAGAAAAATGTCCAAACTATAAGATTTCGAAATAAAAAAATGCCTTATGTACACGAAAAGGACATTTTCAAGGTAGGCAGTCATCTTAAATTAAAGTTATACGATTTAAGCAGCTTAAATGAAATGATATATTCCATGTATATCAAAATAGTTTTTAATGCGTTCATAGGAATAAATTAATATGTAAATTGTGTATTAAGCAAGCTGTCTTATATATATACATAATGTATTTGTTTTCAATTGACCATTGCTGTTATACTATATTTTTATATTTCAGAAACCTTTTTTGGTTCAACAAAAGTATTTCTTATGAAACATGTTATGGTATAATTAGTGACTTAGTAGTGTAGAGTTTGCAAAAAAAATAGTATTATTACATTGAGATACTTTAAGGTAAATCAATAACATGCTATAAAATGATTCCATTTTGCTCAAATGTAACTTCTTCAAGGTATCTGCCTACGTTCGGAATTGTGATTTTAAAAAAGTGTATAAATTAATAATTTTCATGATATTTAGTGTCCCTTACATTAGAATAAATGTATAAAATAGTTTTAAGGACATTTTGACAAAAAAAAATTATTTAAATACAAAATTCGGCAAAACCTTAACTTAGAATAATTTTTTTTTCAAATTGTTCTCCTTTTGTGAAAAATGTTTCTATTATAATAATATTTTGGCCTGTATATAGCTCAGACCTCTGTATAGAGGATCAACAATGATTTTTAAAAATTTCACATTATTTTCAGAGTTACAACCATTTGAAATAATTATCGGCGTTTTTTTCTTAAAATTTCTCCCCTCGGTTGTCGTAAAATACGGATAAACCCACTTCTAAGTTATATATTTAAAAATTCTAGTTGAGCCTCTGTAGAGAGGTCTGAGCTATACACAGGTAAAATATTATTATAATAGAGGCATTTTTCCCATTTTGAAAATGGGTCATTCTATGTTCATTTTTTGTCAAAATATTGTACTTAAAATAAATTTTTATTGTAATACTATTCTTAAAACAGTTTTATGAACATGTTCTAACCTAAGTGACACTAAAAATCATAAATATCCATTTATACGCTGTTGCAAAATCACGGTTCCGAAATAAAACAGTCTTCCCTGTGTGGCAACATATTCGGCATAAACAAAATACATCTGACGTATAAGAAAAGAACAATAAAGAAAGAAATATATCTTCATGAAATTACTTCGATATCAGTTATAAGAAACACGGTTCGGTTACCAATATCCCATTTACAGAAGAGGGTGAATCATAACACGGCCTCCTCCAATGCTTCCTTTCACTTTTATTTTCTTATATCTTTCAGCGCCTTCGCAATCTATCTTCGTTGCTATACTCTGAATAAATATATAAAAATATATTTGAATCCATGCCAGTTTTAGGCTAAAGTTTCGTATGTGAAAAGTGAGTTTTCGTATTTCACTCAGCTCTATCGCTTAACTGTGTTCTAATAGTAGTAATAAACTGTTTTAAGATCAACTTCATATTTTTTTTATAATAAATGGATAGAAATGTTTCGATCCTTTATTTCGTTGAATTATCAATTATGTTCTTAAAATTAATAACTAATTTTTTTCCCTAGGCAAAGCTGCTTAGAAATTGGGGTGGAGATGGAATGGATTCCCAAATATGTCTATTATTTTTTGTAAGTGGCTATATGCCCTACAAAAAATGAGTTACTGTTAAGACTCTAATGAGATTTTAAAAAGAATGGTACTGATACGTATTTTAATGCAAGAAAATCATCTTGTATTAAACGCTGTTCTCTCTATAATTCAAAATTTCTTACTATGAAATTCGAAACATGCTTTCAAATTAAAAGTTTGAAAAAAAATGTTTTAAATTATATTCTACTATAGTTATTTTTCCTTTCGTTTTATTCCTTTTACTGCAATTTACCAGTTTGTAATATACCGCCGAAATGTAATACATTTTCTTTGTCTTAAAACATTCTTTCAATAAGCAGAAGTACTTAAATATGCATTTTTGTATTAATTTAGTAATTACATTTTAAATAAGTAAAGTAATTTTAAAATAAATTATAGAGATTCAATTTTAATTTATTCCACTTTACAATATCTTCACATCTAGTATTTATTACGCAATTTCAAAAAGCATTACATTAATATTTGATGAAAAAATATGTACGACTACTTTTTTATACGATGTGTATATATTTAAAATATACAAATATATGCTATACAGTTACTGCAAAGTATATACAATTTGAGAATATTTTTTGCAAATGAGAAATGTTGAACTATGAAAATATATATCATTCAGTAAATATTAACTTGTGTTTCTTATGTTCTTTTAAACGGTTTATTCACTAAAGCTTTTATTTAAATTTTAATTTTTTTATAATCATTTTAGATAATTATTATATGTTATGAATATTTATCATTTTTATGAAATATTTTTTTCCTTCATTTTTGAATGTTTTGTGTTAAATTACTAAATGCAATGGTCGGAAAAATTCATTAATTTTTACTTAATTTACTTCCATTGGTATTCTAATTTGAAGAAAATAAGTAGATATAATTCATTGAAATATAATTCATCGTAATGCCTGCATCTATTAATGTTCCAATAGCCAAACTAATTCACAGATATACATTTAAATTATTAGCTTAAATTTTCTTCACAGTTATTGCTTTTTAGTTTTCTAAGTAGCGGACAGTTCGCAAAAAAGAAAATAAAAACATACGTAGAAATTAAGGAATAATTGTTAAGAACAGAATGTTTTAAGGTATGTGACTACCTTCGGAGCACTTTTTTTTTAAATAAAGAAATTTTCAACTTAATAAAAACTTTTTTATTTGAAATAGGGCTTACAACTTGGAATTCAAGTACAATTTCGGCAAAATTAAAAATAATTTTGGATATATTAGGAATTTTGAGTGAAATTTTAGTGAAAAAAGGCAGTTACGGTAAGGCTTGTATTGAAAATTCTAATTAATATATTTGAATAATATCTATACAGTACATACATAATATCATTATCAGTGTTTAGAGCTATCAGATTTGTAATACTTTTGAAAGTTTTTGAAATACGTCATTTTTTATGCAAGAACTCAGTTCTTTTACAAAAAACTAATGTTATTTTCTCACAAAAAGTTCAATAAAATACATAAATATATTCACAGAGATCAAATTATAGTCTAGACAGGAGATAAAACTAAATCAAATATTTTCGGAAAATTTTAATTCAATATCTTATAAAGAAATTTTGTAGTAAACTTTACCGTGAAGCAAGAAATTGAAAAATATACTTTCTCAGGACATGCAATTATAGATTTTAATATAGTATAAAAAATATTCTGCTAATTGTAAATTTTTTTAACTAACCGTATTTATAGATCAAGATCTTTTTAGATTCATTCTAAACTAATTTGGATTTTCTTTTAACTTTTTAACGTTTTCTGGAGAGTTTTAGAGACTATAACAATTGTCGTTTTTAGTGAAATTTTGATGAAAAATTGCAGTTACACAAAATTCTAATTAACGTATTCAAATAATATTTATACAGTACGTGTATAATATCTTTATATGTGTTAGAAATTAAAAAGATTTGTAATACTTTTGAAAGTTTTTTTTTTTAAATATGCCAAATTTTTTATGCAAAAACATGATTTTTTAAAAAATTGATGATTTTTTTTTTCATAAAAAGCAATAAACTGCATAAATATAATCACAGAGATTATATTTTTATTCATAACACAGATAGAACTAAATAAAACATGTTTTGAAATTTTCAATTCCATAACTTTAAAACATTTTGTATAGGGATCTACTTCCGGTTTTGTAAACATCGTTTCCGGTTTACTAATTATGCTATAACTTTGCTTCTAGATATCGTAGAAACAAAAATAGAGTGTTTTTGGAATCTTAAATGTATGGGCTATAAAATAAAAACATAAAAAAATTCGAAACTTTTCACCAAAACGGCGAATTTTGGGTAGTTACATATCTTAAGGGGAACATTTCATATACATTCAGTTGAATTTCTAAAATGAAACTTACGGAGGTGGATGGTGTTGCTGTGACCACATATCTGTAGAGGGCGGAAGTGGTGGCGTTAGCCAGTGTCCGGCACATCCGGTCGATGGGACAAGTTTGCCGAAGATCACTCACCATACTGCTGTACACTTCTTCCGCTGATACAAAGTCTAAAAAGATAATTTTTTTTCATATGTATAAGTGAACAAATGATTTGTAAATATTGCCATAATACGCCGGAAATAAATATTTGAGAAAAGCAATATCGACATTAATAGATGCAATTTTGTAAGAAATCTTTACCCCTCATTTTTTTTTTGATAATTACAATCGTTAGAAAAAATAAAAATAAAGAGAATTCTGACTTTTTAAATTTTAATAACGCTAATTTTGAAAAACATTGAAGAACTATCGTCAAAAGACTTTCTAATCGTGAACATAAATCAAGTAAGGAAAGTACACCGACTCATTCCCCAAACTTCCCAACCATACGAACATGAAAGCTTGGACCGATAGGACAGGCATCGGTCGCCATGTGATGGGTGTTCATTACGGCAATTACTCATTTATAATTCGCTACCATGTGAACATTCTCTTCATTCTTAAATCATCAGTCAAAATTAAAACTATTGTTTGAACACTTATACATTCGTCGTTTTCGAATTCACGGACTGTCGAACGAGGATCGAGCATGACCTAAGTTTGCATGTTGTTGGTAATATTGTAGTTTCGATTTTCTGAAGGTGTACTAGTGCACAGTTGGTTATTAGCTATCTGCGATTGATTTTCAAGTGGTTGTACCACATCCTTGTAAGTGAGAAGCTCAAATACAGGACTACTATGCTCAATCTATTTATTTTTGAAAATATTTTTTATTCGGCCAATGTGATGGGGGTTAATGGTACACGTGATATTAAATGACAACCAGAACCCCCATAGGAAAGAAGTCGGCTGTACATGGTGTCCATACAATCTTGCTACCTTAACCAATCACTCAGTCTATACCAAATGTAGTCAGTATGAAACGTTTTTCTGGATTTGCATTTTATGGCGGTGCGCTATTCTGCATGAAGGCTATTACAAATAATACATCTCTTTGATTTAATACGGGCACAAATAAAAATATTTTTGCTGCAGAAAAAAGTCCGATATCCTTGTGAGACATTTCTTGTAAACTGTTGTAATTTGTCTCATTTCTTCCCTTTAGGACTTTTAAAAACTTAAATGAACTGTTGGCTCCTGATATATATAAATATATATATATATATATATATATATATATATATATATATATGAAAGAATAATTTCTTTTTCCATCTTAACCTATATAATTTTAAACATTCATAGCCGGAAGTGTAATAATTACAAAAGTTACATTTTTGTAATTATGCATTACAGAAAGGCATTAATTGTTTAATTTTGTTATGCATTTAATATTTAATTTAATTTATAAAAGACGTACAGAAATATTTCTGCCCTTGTTTATGTAAGAATACAGAAAGGAACACTTGTCCGTGAAAGCGAAATTCAACTTTTATGAGGAAATGATGAGATAAAGATAATCATTTCACGTATCCAAAAGTGTACTCAAATCATTATTCTCTTAAAAATGATTACTTTACTGAAATAATTAATTTTCCAAAGTTGGTAAAAATACATGTTATTTTTTGTCCAAGAGTCAATTTAAAAAAAAATATATATATTTTTTAATCCTACTTTTTAGACATCTAACTTAAAAAAATCAATATTATACACAAATGTCTAACTGGGTATGAAATAATACATATTTTTATACTTTATTCTTCATTTGTATGATACATTTTGTTAATAGAACGTCTGCTGTAAGTACAGGAATTCAAATATATACTTTAGGAAATTTCTCTATGGTTGTTATTATTTTAGAACAAAACAATGAATAGCGTAAAAGGTACAGGGACAAATAAAATTTAATAACGGTTGCGGTTAGCAACACAAAGGGGCACAAAAACATACATAATACACATTTTGGAGCACATCAAGAAGAAAAGACAACCCTTCCCCTCGTGCATGCGCTATGTTGTCGGAACTCGTTCTTAGAAATAAGAGAGAGAGAAAGAAATAATTTCAAGAACAAGTAGCATCACCTGTCTGACGCTAACTGTAAAAGAAGGCGGCTTTTAAATATATAGTAGGATTGGAACATAAAAATTATTTCTGGTATTAAGTTTTTTTTTTTTCTATTTCTGTTTTTAAATTCCTTCTTTTTTTTTTAATGTTATTCCTTTAAAAAGGAAATACAGACTCTGCTGATTTAAGTATAAAAATGTATGCATCAACAAGTTTTAGGGAAACAATCATGTAACTACCGGAAATATTTTACTGTAATATGTGCATTTTGAATAATTTATTTGCATTTTGAAAAAAGAACATAATTTTATAAATATAGGACAAAATGTTATCCGTTAGTTTTACTGTAACCAATAATAATATATTATTCATGAAAGAGTGCTAACGACGACAAAATATACGCTATTATAAGTAATTTTAATCTGTTATGCCTATATGATGTGTTTATATAATTTAAGAGTAAGTTTTGAAATGCATGTAAAATATTAACAAAAAATATTATTCAAGAATATATATTTTTTTATTTCTAATTTTTTAAAACTTTTTTTATGAAATCTAGATAGTAGTTAATGCTATTTATTTTTTATTATATATTTTAGTATGTTTAATGATTAAAACGATGTTTGAGAATCTGAATATAATCCGTTTCTTAAACTCGTACAAGTTCAAAAGTATGTGTGTTCCAATACTTTTAACTTTAAAATTCTTATAAACCTTGAAAATCCATTATGTGCTTTCAGAATTTGAGCTTCAAGTTTGTTTGCTTAGAGAGTAAACGCACTATATATTCAAGTAATTGAACTAATACTATATACTAATATACTAATAATAATATACTAATATTGAATAAAAATACAAATTTAAAGAAATAAGATATAAAAATATGCATTTTTTTTAGTAAAATATAAAGGCAATACATGTACAATTTGAATACAATAGAGATTATTCCCGGACTGTGTCATCTCTAATTGTAGCAGTACACCACTGCATAATTATTGTGAAAAGAAGTAGCTAGAGAGTATGGATTTTGTTGTAAGAACAGTTACAAACTCAAAGGGTTATCTTTTCAAGCGTTTTCTACAATTAACTTTATGATAAACCAAGCTTAACGTATGATTTGACTCTAATAAATAAATCTGCTTTGAATTTTGAGGACAAAATTCACTCGAATTTTCCGCTTATATTTCTAAATTTGAGCATTTTTCTAACACATGACTACAGAAAATCTCTGATAATTATTTATGAAACCAAAGAGAACTTAATACAAAAATGTACATTTTTGATATTTATATTAATTTAAAATTACTGAAAATATTTAAAAAAATTTGAACCCTAAACTTAATTCCTTCATTTTAAGTAGAACATGCATAAATCATAACTTTCTATAGATAAAAAGTCAAGAAAAAAAGAAACACCACTATTACAACTGAACACCACAGTGGACATGAGAAATATATGCTCGAATATTAAAATGCTCCTTTATGTAAGGATTGGTATAATAAAAATAAACATAATAATGTAGATGTTGATTAATAGTTTTTTTTCCATACTTAGTCAATTAAGATTCTGATTAAGAAGCATTTTGATCTCGTAAGTGTAATTTTAGCCTTTACTAAAGATTATTTGTTCAAATGGAACCTCGTCGCGACCCCGGGGTCACTGGTGAATTTGGAGACACCGAAGGATAATCAGAAATTGTAACACGATCCTACTTTTATTTATCTTTTAACTTACTACCTCATATTTAATTTAATGAAGAAGTTATCAATGTTATTACTAAAGATCTTTAACAAACAATTGGATCACAGTTATTTTTTTCTAAGATTCACAGTAATGGTGCTCGTATGACTTGATTCCCTGTTCAAAAAGGCTTAAAATCATCTCCTGAGTACCAAATACTTCGATTCTGCTAATCTAAATTTCATAGCAGCCTACTGACCCTTGACTATACTCCCTTCATTTCGCTAGAGTCCGAATAGCCACTCTCATTAGCACAGATCGTGGTTCCTCTACGGGAAGTGATTTTATAAACATATAACAGTTAAGGAATACTTTTTGTGGCGGCCCTGTGATGTCCCTCGCCACTTGTGAAGCGAAATGAAGATACAAAGATCTTCATGTATATATACATGTGGTGGTGATGTGATGTCCCTCACCACTCTTTTCAACAGAGGCTTATTTAACGGCTCGGAATAGGATTCGTTATAATCTTGGTAAATAAAGTACATGAAAAGACTCACCATTATGCTGTGATGCATTATATATCTGTAATGCCTCATGACCGATGCCTTGAGCAAAACTGTCCAAGCTAGTAACTACGTATTTAGATAGCTGATTCCAGTTCCATTTGTAGAGATCATCTGGTCCTGGCCACGCTTCTGTTGCCTGCGCTGTAGTTCCTGGAAAAAAATAATGTTTTCAATAAAGTTACCTTATATAATTATAACAAATGAAATTGACTTATTTTAAATTTTAATTCAAAATATGTTATGTGTTTGTTTACATTGCATTTCATTTTGTCTGGTACCCATATTTAGTTTCTTATTCTACTATATGTAATAAAGTATCAACTGATTCCAGTACTAAGAGATCATCACTACTATTGAAACTTATGTTTTTCTAATTTTCACAAAATATTCGTGATTGTATTTGTGGTATCAAATAATTAAACAGATTAGTGGGTAAAAAAAAAGTTCTGAAAGAAAACTATTTTGTTATAGTAAGGTGTTTCTCAAAATGGTAGCTTAAAATTAAATCTCGGCCTTTTTTGCATCCAGATGTGAGGTATCTTTATGACTTTTAAACATTGTATCAAATATTTCTCTAAATTGTAAAAATAAAAAAAAAGTTACTGGTGTAAAAGGTTAAAATATTATACATTTATTCATGTAATAAATACATCTTACGTAATTCCTGAACACGTATTCCTCTTTATTTAACAAATAATCAAACCCCGTGAAAATTGATAGCAGGCTCCATATTTCTTCTCATTTGCTTTCTTTAGTTTATATGGTGATCTAGAATTTCCGTGACTGTAGGTGGTAAGATCTCCCGATCATCCGGGAATCTGCCTCAAGATTCCGGTGATTCAATAGCTGAGCACTGGGTCATTAAGGAGTTAAGAAATAAATACCGACAAATCAACGGTCCTATTACAGGCCTTGGTTTGTTCGTTCACACGTAAGGCTGGTAAGAATTAAATGGGAATGGAGCATTACGTGGAATGTTCTCGGGACTTGCGCATTTATTCGAATGAGGATGCTAATCCTTCCCATGTGATTACAAGGCATCGTAATCAAGAGAAGTGAATGAATTGGATTTTATTTCGGTTGCGTAAAGGTCACTTGGAACTATCATTCTTAAATAACAAAGGTTCTAGCTTTTGGAAGAGAATACCTTGAAGCAACTTTTTAACCAAGGACAAAACCAAAGCAAAAACATTTATGATATAAATTTATGTTACTAAATTTCTGAACACATATTTTAATTATCGTGTAAACAAATCAATGCATTTCGTAAATGTTGCTAAATAAATAAGTATCTCATCTTATTCAATTCCTAATTTTCACAAGTAATCCAAAAAATCAAGTGATAAAGTTTTTGTGAGATCCTAATGTATATAAATGATAAGAACTGGATTAGTTGGATTTTTTCGACTGTACGCAAAACACTTAGAATTAACGTCGTTAGGTAAAAATTATAAATCTTTAAAAAAATAATTTGCAATAAACCTTAATGAAAAGAAATAAAACAAAAATATAAAGATTTAAGGTTGTTTTTTTTAACTTAAGTGCAATACACGCTAGAAAAATGTACTTTAAGTACTTATAATTCTAGTCTCTTTTCTATTTTTTTTTTAGATGCAGTATACATCTTTGAAATATTATGTGTGATTTTTGAGTAACACTTAATATTTAGTCATTAAAGATTATTTTAGAAAGAGATAAATTATATCTCCTTTTTTTCAATTCCAAAGAGCACTTTTCTTAAAATATACCCGTTATTTAGAAATTTTGTAACTTTTTTTCGTAAAGTACAATCACTAAATCACAATACTATCTTTAGTTAAGGTGCCTGACTAGTTGCGGGAACAATATTTTGAAATAATGCTGAAAGTTCATTTTTAAATTCATTTTTGTTTGATTATAACTGAAATTTATAAAAATAACAAAGAAAAAAATTTCAATATATTTTTGTAGGAAAATGGAGAATTTTAGGTTAAAGGTTAGGCATTTAAGTTAGGCATTTTTTGCACATCACAGAAAACACTGTAAAATAAATTATAATGCATAAGATAAGAAAAGCTTTTGAATTTTATTCAGAAAGCGTTTACTTGGGTTTTGCTCTATCATCTTTGAATAATTTCAATTTATCACAATATTAGGAGTCAAAAAGGGCACAAAAGAGAAACTTTCCAAATTTTCATTTATCACAAAGTAAAACAATCATAAAAAAGGTAAATATATTGTTTTTTATTATCTAGTTCACAGTATGTATACTATAATAATAAACAATGATGCTAAATTTTACGCAATTATCTCAAGGACTTTTTGAGATATCATGTTTTCAATGCGATAAAATATGGAAAAATCTGTTTCGGAGAAAAACGCATTTAAGATTTAAAATCTAAATCTTAAAAAAATATACAGCTAAAGCAACCTAAAACATCTTTATATCAAAAGAATAAACCTTTTATAATCCCATATCAGTATTATATATTTGTTTCAAATTCACTTTTTTAAATTTTGTTGTAAATTATATAGAGTCAAAAAAAGCTTTTCTTAACGTCTAAATGCACAGCTTTTTTTTTAAATACAAATTAGAAATATAAAAAAGCCTACTAAAAAGCCTTTTTACTTAAAAAATTATATTTTTTATATGAATAAACATATATATATATTTCCACTAAGTATCTTAGAGCTTAAGAAATATATAATATAAAATATATTAATGTGTGTTTTATTTTGTCAATAAATATTCCCGAAAATTTCTTTTAAAAAAATATTGCTTATCATAAAGGTTATAAGAAATTATAATGAAAAGCATATAAAGAACATTTTTAAAACCTCCATATGAATAGACTTTGACTTGTTTTCATCCTTAGTAATTTTGTTTCCTATGCAGCTTTTTTCCCGAAAATTTCCTATATTCTATATATCACAAATTAAAAGAAATTAATGTTAATAATGCACTCAAGCAAAACGTTTCAAGTTTAATAATTGTATCTTTAAGTAAAATACACCATAAAAATGTTACTGAAAAAGGCTTTCTGAGTAAATTTCGAAACATTTATGAATAGATTTCAACTTTTTGTCACCAGGTGACTAAGTATTATTGGGATTAGCTCTGTGTCAACATTCACATTACTGCTAGCCTCAATGATGAAGCAAATTCCTTAGACATCCCAGGCCTTGCTTTAGGCCTAATTAATTAATATTCTGTCTTTAAGAACAGAGTTTTTTATCAAATATATAAAAAAAGTTAAATATGAAACAAAATATCGAGAAGCAAGGGCATAAAAATCGCACATTACTGCTAGCACCAATGATGAAGCAAATTCGTTAGACATCCCAGACCTTGCTTTAGGCATAATTAATTAATATTTTGTCTTTAAAAACAGAGTTTTCTTTCAAATATATAAAAGAAGTTAAATATGAAACGAAATATCGAGAAGCAAGGGCATAAGAAAATCGCACATTACTGCTAGCACCAATGATGAAGCAAATTCGTTAGACATCCCAGACCTTGCTTTAGGCATAATTAATTAATATTTTGTCTTTAAAAACAGAGTTTTTTTTATCAAATATATAAAAAAAGTTAAATATGAAACAAAATATCGAGAAGCAAGGCCATAAGAAAATCGCACATTACATGAGCACAATGATGAAGCAAATTCGTTAGACATCCCAGACCTTGCTTTTAGGCAAACTAATTAATATTTTGTCTTTAAAAACAGAGTTTTCTTTCAAATATATAAAAGAAGTTAAATATGAAACGAAATATCGAGAAGCAAGGGCATAAGAAAATCGCACATTACTGCTAGCACCAATGATGAAGCAAATTCGTTAGACATCCCAGACCTTGCTTTAGGCATAATTAATTAATATTTTGTCTTTAAAAACAGAGTTTTTTATCAAATATATAAAAAAAGTTAAATATGAAACAAAATATCGAGAAGCAAGGCCATAAGAAAATCGCACATTACTGCTAGCACCAATGATGAAGCAAATTCGTTAGACATCCCAGACCTTGCTTTAGGCATAATTAATTAATATTCTGACTTTAAGAACAGAGTTTTTTTTTAAATATGTAAAAAAAGTTAAATATGAAACAAAATATCGAGAAACAAGGGCATAAGAAAATCGCACTTTACGGCTAGCACCAATGATGAAGCAAATTCTTTAGACATCCCAGACCTTGCTTTAGGCATAATTAATTAATATTTAGTCTTTAAAACAGAGTTTTCTATCAAATATATAAAAAAAGTTAAATATGAAACAAAATATCGAGAAGCAAGGGCATAAGAAAATCGAAAAATGACAAATTTTTTACGAATATATTTGCCAAATTTCACTTAAAACAAATAAATTATTTTTTTAAAAATATCACCAAAAATATCATTACCTTACCTAAGTTAATATTTTTTTTAATGAATTCGATAAACACCAAAATAGTGTAAAAAAGGAATTAAAATGCAAACACTTCCGATTTCGATATCTAACTTCCAGTTCCTTTTTCTGTTCTCTCTCGACACTTTACTTGATATAAAAACTATTATAACTTCGTAAATAATTGAAGTACAAGCAATAGTAAGGTATTTTTAGAAAGCAGAAAATTCAGCTTTGTAAACTTAAGTAAAGAAAATCGTCATTTTCATCAAATTGAAGTATTTGCACTAATCAGGCACCTTAAAATTCGTGCTACTTTAAATAAATCAAACATTGTAATATTGATGAATAATTTAATTTATTTAAATATAGTAAATATAGTAAGTTTTTAAAGAAAATTAATCATTTTACTAAAAGGAATTTTTTAGTTGTTTTTTCTTTCCAAGAGACACGCATTGAAATTCTAAATTTTGTAACACTTTCCTTAATTATTTTGAGGATTCCAGGAAAGAATTCTTCTGATGATAAAGATATTTCTAAATATTTAATACTGAAATATTTTCCCAGACCACTTTTTAAAGTTGTTTATGCTAATCGATATCTAATTATTTTACATGTTTTCTTTTTAAATAGCACAATGATAAAACATGTAATATCTTTATAAAATGTGAATCAATAGTTATCCTCCTGCACAGCAAAAAGGAACACAACGTACAAAACTAGTAATTTTTTAGATTTTTCTTCACTTTATAACTTTAAAGTCCAAATGGAAGACGCTGAAACATTCTAAAGATTTATGAATTAATTTAAATTTTTCAAAAGCTAAGTTTAAATATTACCTACCATTTTTAAAAAACCTAGACAGTATTTTATATTCATATGTATAATATATATAAACATATAATTATGCTTAACAGACACAAACAACAAACACACACATGTACATATATAAATCGATGTATGTGAAAAACTTTACATTTATTACCAGGAATGATTCAGTAAATTACAATATAATATGTAAAAAATATGTAATTTCATTTATATTTTGGATACTTATGTTTAGTTACATATACTCAGGATTGAGAGCATTTTTATATCTTAAAAAAATTACATTACAGATTATTTCAAAATATAGTATGATTTACATTGAACATAATTGTAATTTTATACCTTAACCCTCAGCTTCGAGACTCATTAACATTCCTACTGTGAAAAACATACCAGATTTGTAAAGAATTATTTTATACATGTATTCAAATCTTTTGTAATTTTTATAAATTCATATGCAAAGATATCATTCCTGAATAATTTTCTAAAAATTAATGGAAAAACAATGTTATTAATACGTTTATTGGAAAAACACAAAATATGCATTATGATCCAAATATCAGTGCGTACATAAAAAAAAAAAATAAAAAATAAGATTTCAGGAGCAATAACTATATGTTTTATGTACACCTGATTTAAGTATTAAAAATAGAAATGATAAATTATTTTTTAAAAAAAATTATTAGGCTTCTTAGTTGTTTTACTTAAAACTGGAATCCATTTAGTCGGTTTATTATTTTTGATCGAAGGTATTTACAGGCTTTGTACTGGGTATTATATAGTGCCACATAGGAAACCCTGTACCTCTCTTCATGATGACGTAGGACAACTATTGAATTTATTTTTTTTTCATTTATCAGAAGTAAAATTTGTCAACCCCACCTTGAAAAAAACTTAGTAAAACTGACTGTTAAAAATAATAGTTGGAAATATGCAACCTTGATTTGTTCCACCCCTTTCTCCTTTTTGGTTCACCTGTATAGGAACAAGACGTCAGAAAAAAATACTGCGACAACAATGCAAAGATTGTCACATCACGCGCCAGTGAAAATGCTGAAAAATATGAAGCAAAAAATCAGCCAATATGTTATGTAAAATATGTTATGACAGTCGTTTGCATGATTTCTTATGGCGAATTGATCGTTACAAAAAACTAATTTTTGTTACTGAAACCTTCTTTAATTTTTCTAAGAAATATTTTTAATGTATGTTAAAATAAAAAGTATGTTCTGTTAATAATCAAAAATTGCATTTGATATATTAAAATATCAGAACCATATGTACAAAGAAGATTTTGATAGATGTATACATGGAAAACAGAAGAACCTAGTTTTATTAAAATTCAAAGATATTGTTCACTACAATTTGAAGAATATTACTTTTATTTTTTATAGACATTTAACAATATATATATATATATATATATATATATATATATATATATATATATATACACACTGGTGTGCAAAACTTAAGTAACAGGTGGGTTTATTGCCATAACTTCAAGAAAAATCATCTGAGAGACATGAAATTCTGAAATGAGGGAGGGTATTATGTACGTAAAGGATGACGAAAGCATCGGCGCTGAAAAAGGAACACAACGCATACGGTGTGAATCAAACAAAACAAGCTTATTGAACGCATAGTATCGTGACTCATGATTGTCTATCCAACAGGAAGAACAACAAGCAGATGTTCCTTAATAGGGATATGCCCTCCCCTTACTACAATGGTTGCTTTGCACCGTCTCCGCATACTCAAAACCAGCTGGTGCAATATTTTTTGAGGTAGGAGTGCCCATTCCTCAATCAACATCTGTTTGAGTTGTTGGTTGTACTCCGGATGATGTGAGCGTGTGGCAATATGTCTCCCCAAAGCATCCCACACATTTTCGATGGGATTTCAATCAGGGGAGCACGCTGGCCAATCCATTCGAGTGATATCTTCACTTTACAGCAGCTCCTCAACAGCAAGAGTGCGATGTGGCAGTGCATTGTCATCCATAAAGATGAAGTCTGGGCCAATGGCACCTCGGAAAAGATGCAGTTGGGGAAGAATTACCACCTCACAATAGCGATCCCCGGTTACAGACCCTCTGTCGAAAATGGAAGCTCAGTTCCGCCGTTCAGCATAATGCCAACCCAGACAAGAACCAGGACCACCGTAACGATGTCTTTTCCTGATGTTACTGGGATAAAACCGTCCCGATCTCTCCAAATCAAACGCGTTGAGAATCGCTTCTGGTACTGAACCGACTCTCATCCGTAAAGAGAACACGACTCCATTGATCAGTTGTCCAGTTTTTGTGCTCTCTGTCCCACTGTAAACGGTGGTTCAGTGGCTATCTTTCAACGGGAGGCAGCGTTCAGGACGGCGGGTGAACAGGCCCCTTTGTGAAGGCGTCTGGCCACAGTAAACCGCTACACTTGTCGACCTGTTGCTGTACAGAGTTTCTGAGCAATGGCGCTTCCTGAGTGCTGTCGAACTTTTTTCGCTTGCAGGATGATATATCGGTCATCCCCTGCATTTGTCGTCCTCGGGCGGCCACACCAACCTTTCTAACAGCTGTACCTGTGGTTTGGAACGCTTCCAGCGCGCGAAACGACACTTTTGTTGATTCCGAACTCTGCAGCTACACTGGTGACAGTACGCCCTCCTCCAGCTTTCCGATCATTCTTCCACGTGTGAAATCATCCAGATGATTTCTTCTAGCCATATTCACGAACTGACTCACTGGCACCTGCAGAGAAATGGCGGTGAATTGCGTCTCCGTCCTTCATTTCATTCTACCTGTTAGCACGCGCCGACATCACGCGTTTTGCGTACGCTCACATCGCTTCTGACATTTTTTTCCTGATATTTGCATACGCATGACGTTTCTACTGACTTACGTGTTTCCTCTACTGATCTCCAGACCTCCTTTTCTGCAATTTCATGGCTATCTGCTAAATTTTTACATTGTTGCTTATGTTTTGCACACCAGTGTATATATATACATAAACTTATCCAATTATATATATATATATATATATATATATATATATATGATAGATAGATAAACTTTTTTTTTTAAAAACAATGTTGCTTATTTTGAATTGATATATCTTCTGCGCAAACACATTTGTATTGTATATGTGATTCACACTGCATCTTTCACTTAAAATGAAATACTTTAAATTTGTGTAAACACTTCATATTAAGCTTCTTAATCACAAGATATTGAAACATTACCTTGTTCAACTTATTTATTGTTATGAAGATTTGAAATTACTTTAAAACGGCGAATACATTCTTTTTATATCAAGTACAAATGCTGCCTACTTCTAAAAAAAATATAAACAATTAATACAACCTTCTTACGTTAAAATATATAAATATCTATTTACTTTCAGGTAAAAGGTATTATTTATAAACACAAATATATAATAATAATAGTAATAATTTAACTACATAATTGTATCCAATACTGCTTTCGAACAATATATATATAATATATATATATATATATATATTGGGACAGTAATGTACATGTTTTTTTATATTCAGAAATATTGTTAAAATTATATACAATCTAATAAATTTCTGGTATCAAAAAAATCAGGAATATTAAATAACTATAAACATTTTACCAAATATTGCTTAAATCAGAAATACCCAATTAATTTTGTTAATAGTTATATGAATAAAGCTATTCAATAAAGTAAGGATTAAAAACTCTGAGATTGAAAATAGTTTATTACTCTAAACTTAAATATTTCATAGTTATATTTATCTCCATATTCTAATATTAGATAAAATTACTTATTGTTATTTTATTCATATTTACTCTAGTGTTATTAAAGTTATGCTATAATTTGCAACTATTATTAATTTTTATTTCCATTCTTTTTATACTTTGGTTAAGTGCTACATTGCATCCATTCACATGATTTAAATCTTCATTAGGGTCCAGAATCTGGCCATAACTTATTTATTGCACTCAGATTTCGCTCAGGCTCAGCATTTTTAAGTGCAATTTTTAGGTAAGTTACTTCTATCTTGTAATGAATTTAGATATTTCTATCCATTACTTTCAATAGGTTTTTGCTCAGTATTATTTACATAAAGGGAGAAGGTTTGCTTGACAAAAAACATGTTCAACCCCACTTTTATATAAATTTATTTTATATATTAGCTGTCCTAAGTCAGCAATGTTTATAATACTGCAGCATCCATTTTATAATTTTTAATCTCGGTTCCTCATATGTCCGTCATTGTGTGATTTTCCTACTGCCTATGTGTTTTTCGAATGAGATTGTTGGATGTTATCTCTTGCTTGTAGAGAATAAGCCTAAATATATATATATATATATATATATATATAATTTTTTTAATAACAGGTACGATTTTGCTATCGTATATGATGTATTCAGAAGTAATATCAAATAATAAAGAAACCACGTACTTCAAAATGCGTAGCAGGTTGTATGACCAATCAGAACACAAGCGTGAAGAAATAAATTAAATCACGATAAGCATATGAAAGGTTGAGTATAATAATGTACGCCTAATGTGTTCCATTTCATTCAATGACAAGGTTAAAGGAACATGAAATCCTGGAAATTAATAATATAAAATAAATTTTTTAGACAAGTGATATATTTTTTAAAGGGCGCCCTTTTTCGACGTGACACGTTTGATTTCAATTTTAAAATTAAATTTCCAAACATTCCGTGTTTTTAATTATTATAATACATTTACAGATACAAGAAAATAACATTTTTATTTTTAAAATAAATATATAATTAAAGATTACAACAGTTTGTAGCAGATTCTCAACGCCTTTTCAAGCTAGAAAAATATATTGTCTGGATTATTTGATTGACTTGAGAACATCACTCTGTAAAGGAATCGTGATAGATGCATGTTAGGCCTGCCTTGTAAAGAGTTCTAAAGTTGAATTGGAGGGGATGTTGAGATTTTAATCGTAAATGAAAATGCTGAGATGGTAGTTGCTTAGTGATTGTAGCTGTAAAGAATGATACTGATTATTTATAGAATTAAAATAAGTGGGTTTGATTTAACTGTCGAATTTTCTTGTGACGGCTGCTTAGGTTTACATGGCATTTGGAACTCGTTTAGCTGTGATTCAAAGATTCCAGTGTCAGTTAAGATCATCTTTAATACTATTGATTAAGATTCAATATTGGTTTCACTACCATTGAACACAGGTCAACATGATATTATCATCTTAATGTTCTTGATTTAATAAAAAGAGTTGAGTTTTATAATGTCTCTAGAAAATTCATTGCAAACATTAAAACGAACTTTGAAAGTTTCCAGTTTATGTTCTTAGCTGATCATATGTTTTTGAAAGAAGAAGAAATTCTTTAACAATCTGCTTCATTTTTTTAAAAAATAAATCCTGTTGAAAATAATTTTTCCTGTGTAAAAACCTATGAAAAATAAAAATGCTTTAAGTAAAACTAGTAATTAAAAACATTGTACAAGAAATACTAACAGTAAAATACATTACATATTTGAAAAATATTTACATAGTTGCGTGAAGCAATTCAAAAACATTGAACCTTCACGGCGATTTTACGTAGAAAACGACTAGATTCCAAATATGGATTAATGATTGGTTCGGTATCTTTGCAAAAATTCTTGTTTTATTTTAAATAAATGAATAAAAGATTTAAATAATTTGTAATAAAAAATAATTAAATGCAAAAAAATAATTTTTATACTTAAAAAAAACAGTAAATTCTATACATAAATAAAATCTTGACTTGTTTTTTTTGAATTTTATTTGAATATTTATCATTGCATTCATTTAACTATGAACAAAATCTTACTGAGTTTTTACCATATAAATAACATGCAAAACCTCGCTAGATATTAACTTGCTTTGTACAGAACATTTGTAACTTATTACAATTCATTAAATGCATTATTTATATATAATTTCTATTTTTTAAATTTACATTTGAATTACACAATTTAAATTGTAAATTAAAGGCTCTTCAGTATTCATTAAAACGAAAGATGTAGTAATTTAGAGAAAAATTGTCATATACTTATAGCTTCAAGCAAACTTAGCCACTAAGGAATTAACTAATTATCTTTTCGCTTAATTAAAATCTAGAACTATTGTATGAATAATTAAGTACTTTAATTAAACGAAAATAATGATTTGTTTCTGCAGACGTAGAAACGCGTCACGAAAGAGCAAAATTACGAGTCTGAGAAATTAGCTTATGAAATGACGAATATTTTTGTAATTAAGAGCAATGTTTAACCTTTTAAATGACAATTAATGACAATATTATGTAAAAAAGGTTCTTGTTTAAAGGTGAGTTTCGAAAACATATCAGTTCTTTTCACGCAACTTTATTAACTTATAAAATGTCTCACATTATTCCAAAAGTAAAATGAAATGAATTAAGTAAGTAATTATTCACCAAAGGAAATATTTTGCGTTTGATAAAGTATTCATTTGAAAAAAATGATTTAGAGACAATTTAAAAAGTAGTTAATCGTATAGCAAAAAGAAAAATTATCTAACTAAAAATGATATGGAATTAATTTAAATTATTTATGTGCCATTTTTCTTATTTGTTAGCTATCTATTCTACCAAATGAAAAAGTAATTAGCAAACTCATTAAAAATGATTTTTGCAGAAATTTACTGTGCATGAGAACAAGTTTGTTATCTTTCCATTAAAAGGATGTTCCTAAAATTGGGTTGAATTTTAAATTGCTTAAAAATCTGGTTTGGATTAAAGTTATTTAAAAAAGGAGGTAACTGATTTGTGGGTTAGTTTAAAAGGAAGAGCAAGTAAAGATGGCATAAGCGAATAATGCCTCACACTCTAAACGCTGTTAATCTTCGTAGGAATTTTAAGAATAATTATTCCCTGCAGTAACCATTATTATTCATCACTTTGGACTTGAAGATTCGAGGCTACATTTTAAAGTAAATTTGTAAGAAAACTGAAAAAATAGCTGTAAATGCATGTTTTTAAGACTAGATTGCCCGAGTTCATTTTGACTGCTTTTTAATTTCATTTAGAAAACAATCACGTATATAATGACACCATTTCTTAGAAATTTTTAAAATATATTTTTTTTCCAAGTGAAGTAATTATTTTTTTTTTATATATATATATTTTATAAACTTATTATATAGCTGTAAATAATATAAAGAAAAAATAAAAAATTAATTTTAAACAAATTTTTTTATACATTAGTTATTCTTTCATAATGCAGTCATTTTGACAGCTTTGGGCAATATAGGTATATATTAAGTTTCAGTCTTTCTATTGTTAATTAATTAGTAATTACAAATTAATTTATTTCAAATTTTGCGTTGATTCCGCAAAATTTTTGTACTAACAAATTCTGTAGCAATTTCATTCAAAATTGATGAGACATTGAAAATAAGTATTCTGGGACAAATTTGTGTACTTAATGCAGTCAAAAAGTGTCCTTATCAAAATTATATATATATTTTTACTATTAAAAGATTTTTAATCAGATTTATTTGATTATATTCTAGCTAAAGTTCAAAATGCCATATAGTTTCCCAGTAGCACACACAAAAATTTTTCAAGGGAGGGTGTCCAGGGTCGAAAGTCCACCATTTTGGTATTATGCTCCAATACTCCGCCCAACATATTCTTTTGATTTTGTCGATTTTCAGGAATACAAACAATACAAAATTAAGTATTGAATAAATAATTAGCATTAATTCATAAAATTAACTATTATTAACACATACATACTTAAATTTTACGTAATATATACATAGGATTATAACCAATCGAAAATAAAATCAAGGGCTATGGGAGGTGTCCGGGCCCCTAGGACTCCCCCAAGGTATGCGCTACTGTGGTTTCCACACAAAATGTTTCTATTCTATTTCGACATTAATGTGCGCAATTACCGCAATGTTACCTTCGAAAGATTGGACAAAGCGGACAAGAAATTTGGTCTTCACATTCACCTCATTAATAAAAATCCTTTTTTTTCCCTTGCGGTGACACACACAGAGCTAAATATATATGAAGCTTATACTTCCTTTGATAATTAATTGAGAAACTTTTGATTGCTGCTGAAACTGTTCGTGAAATACCTGATAATTTGAAAGGATATTCCAAATACTTGCTCAACACTAACAGGCCTATATCGATGTTAGCGGTCACTTGTTTCAGATTGTAATTACGTATAATATGTATATATGTATAGATAGATAAAGAAGTATTCTCGGCATTTCTTTGTTTCCTTCTCAGCAGTATTTTTTTATTTTTGAATTCACTTTCCCATTCAAAAACTCTTCTTTATGCGATAATCATGTTTTCGTACACACGTATTTCAAATGTTTATGTGAAGAAAGAATAATTATTTTTGTAATAATCATTTTTATTAGAAAAGAATATTTGTTCCAAGTTCTACCAATTTATTTAAATCTACCCTAGCGTTAAAAACTCTTATAAAAAACAAATGTATCATTGTAAAAAGAGTTTTTTTTTTTCATCGAAACACTTTAAGACTTTTTTAAAACTGTTTTAACTTTTATAAGTTATCTTGACAATGTAATTTCAGATAACAATGCCAAGTGATTTTAAATTTGCATGATAAGCACTATATAGATTTTACAACAAGTTTCAATTACTTCCTTTGTTCGCAAACACACTTACGCTGCGCTTCACTCGAATAACTAATATGTGAAATATTCTTACTGCATTTTAAAAGTTCAGCAAACTCGTTGATTCGAGATTTTTAACGCGGCGCGCAATCTACTCCACTTCAAAACATAAATCCTTTATTATGTTGAGACAGAATGATATTAACTGCTTGATAGACTTATCTGAATTAAATATTTAATGTATAAAATTTTTTAACATTGAAGTTTTATGGGAAATAAGCAGTTAAGAAATTTTAAGCTTTTGAATTATTCTCGTAGAATAACTATTTATTATTTACAACATATCTATTTTTTTAAAATTATTGATTAAGAATTTGTACAATTATACCTTCTATATATATATATATATATATATATGTATATATGGTATCTTACATTTAACAAGGATGACACGATTACCACCAAACTTAGAAAATGGTTTATTGATTGAAATGATTCTCCAGGAATTAAAAAAAATGATTTTACAAGCGGCATTTTGCATGGGGGGAAAAAAAAGTAAACGTAACAAAGGAAATGATTCGCTTTTTATAAATTTTCCTTCCTCGCTTACATAAATAAGCGAGGAGGGAAATTTATACCTTCTCTCCTGATCTTTCTTATAAAGTACTTACACAGTTACTGCTTAGAAATAGGCAACCATACCTTTCTCAATTCTTGAAAGTAATTTAAAAGTTCTTGTAGTGCATTATTTCTATTTCAGTGAATAATCTTTAAATTCTACACTGGTGTGCAAAATTTAAACAACAGGGGGGTTTATTGCCAAACTTAAAGAAAATCACTAAGACATGAAATTCTAAAATGGGGGAGAGTATTATGTACGTAAATGATGACGGCATGGCGCTAAAAAAAGGAATAAACGCAAAAGGTATAGAATCAAAAAAAACAAGCGTTTAAACCCATAGTATAGTGACTCATGATTGTCTTTCCAAAAGGGAAGAACACGCAGATGTTCCTTAATATGGTATATGCCCCCCTTACTCCCGGTTGCTTCGACGTCCCCGCATACTGAACGGTTTGGAACATTTTTGAGGTAAGAGTCCCCATTCCTCAAAAACATCTGTTTGAGTTGGTACCCGGATGAGGGGAGGGTGGCAAATGCCCCCAAAGATCCCACAATTTTCGATGGGATTTAAACGGGGGAGCACGCTGACCAATCCATTCGAGTGATATCTTCACTTTTCCGCAGCTCCTCAACAGTAAGAGTGGGTGTGGCCGTGCATTGTCATCCATAAAAAAAGAAGTCTGGGCCAATTGCACCCCGAAAAAAACGCCCATGGGGAAGAAGACCTCCAAAACGATCCCCGGCAAAACCCTGTCAAAATGGGAAGCTCAGTTCCGCCGTTCAGCATAAGCCAACCCAGACAAGACCGCAGGACCACCGTAACGATTCTTTTTCCTGATGTTCTGGGGTAAAAACCGGGGCCCGATTTTCTCCAAATCAAAAACGCGTTGAGAATCGCTTCGGTCAAGACTCATCCGTAAAGAGAACACGACTCCCTTGATCAGTTGTCCAGTTTTTTTGTTCCGTCCCACTGTAAACGGTGGTTGTGGTTTTTTCAAAGGGGGGCAGCGTTCGGACGGGGGTGAACAGGCCCCTTTGTAAAGGCGTTTGGCCACAGTCCGCTCACTTGTCGACCTGTTGCTGCAGACTACAATGGCGCTTCCTGAGTTGTCGAACTTTTTCGCTTGCGGATGATATATCGGTCATCCCCGCATTTGTCGTCCCGGGCGGCACACCAACCTTTTTAACAGCTGTACCTGTGGTTTGGGAAAGCTTCCCGCGCGCGAAACGACACTTTTTTTGATTCCGAACTCTGCATACACGGTGACAGTACGCCCTCCTCCGCTCCGATCATTCTTCCACGTGTGAAATCATCCAGATGATTTCTTCTAGCCATATTTCACGAACTGACTCACTGGCACTTGCAGAGAATATGGTGAATTGCGTTTCCGTCCTTCATTTCATTCTACTGTTAGCACGCGCCGACATCACGCGTTTTGCGTACGCTCACGTCGCTTCTGACGCTTTGTTCCTGATATTTGCATACGCATGACGTTTCTACTGACTTACGTGTTCTCTCTACTAATCTCCAGAACTCCTTTTCTGCAATTTCATGGCTATCTGCTAAATTTTTACATTGTTGCTTAAGTTTTGCACACCAGTGTATTTTAAGGTATTTAGAATATTTTTAACCCTTTATCTACCGAAGGTACTTATAAGTAACGAATATTCTGACAATACTTAGCAGGAATATTCTTTGAAATCAGCTCTTCCAAGACATATGACAGCACGGGTACTATGATGAGTATTTGAGCGGGGAAGGCGAATAGTTTTATTGCAAAAATTGCGTTTTCAGCGATTTGCAAAGATTATCATTTTTGACTGGAAAAATAAGTAAATTTCAAAATTTAAGTGTCTTATTTTTTTTTGTATGTTAATGAGGACCTTAGAAAACGATTTGACTCTTTATTTTAAGTGAACTGTCAAAATTTTTAACTTTACAGTGAAATATCTTTATTTAATTAATCAGCTCTAACGGATTAAATTTCCCAAATTTGAGTGTTTTGTTTATGTATATCCTTTAATTTTCAATGTAGTGATCGAAAAAAAAAAATATTCGATGAAAAAAACTGCAGTAAATCATAATGCGGTAGATAAAGGGTTAATGCATTTAGAATAACTTTTCTTTAAAAGAGACTTTACATTGTAAGACCCTTTAAAAAGTACAAAGCATTTTCACCTTTAAAAAAAGAAATATATGTTTCAGAAGAAATCTCATCAACATTCAGAACGTATCGTTGTCAATTATATCATGTATAAATTCACTGGTATGAAGTCATTTTTTTAAAAAACTTCTATATTAACTAATTTTCGTAAATCACTCTTTACGAAAAGATTTCAGAATGATCCTAAAGTTTCTAATAAATTTTATAAATTAATAAGAGTATTACTCACAAATGATGGAAATATTACATTGAATACAATGGGACAAACTTAAAATAATTTAAAGGGAAACGAGAACTCGTGTTTAACAGGTAACAAGGAGCAACACTGTATGAGGAATTGAATATTCCGCATTTTTTTAGTTTTTCATACAGAGTTACAAATCTACATTCCACTCTATGGGAAAGTGAAAAAATTAAAAAAAAAAACTTCAGTGATTTAACTTTTCTTAAACCTGGCACTTTCTTAAATCCTGACATATTTTAAAACCGAGTGAAAGTAGTTTCCCAAACTTAATTGTTTTAATTAATTAAAAAAAATTACTTAATAATCAAGAATAAGAAAAATCATTACAAATGTGTTTAATGATACGTATGTACTTCACTTTCTTCCAAAAAAGTACATGTGAGTTGAATAAGTTACCAATATATCCAAATGCATAAAACTTCTATTTAAAAAAAAATAAATAAATATTTTTTTATGGGTAGGTACATCTCCTTCCAAAGTAAAAATAAACAATAATTAGGATGCGGTATAAAAGGGGATGGCAATTTATGGCACGTGTGTCACATGTGGCACGTAGTGCAATTCTTAGTGGTACTCTACAAAAAATTTTAGATTGAGTTAAATCTGTCAGTCTCTCTATTTATTTCAACTCTTTGCCATAAAATGATTCTGCTGAATTTGCTAGCGAACAGTTTATGTGATTTATGAAAAAAAAAATCTTCTTTAAGTGTATAACTCATTCTTAGGGTTAAATATTTACTTCAAATAAAAAAAAGATAAGGTCATACCTAAAAAATGAAACATTACTCAGAGTGGCGTCGAGAAAAAAAAATCTTCAGAATTATTGAAACCAGAATTTACGGAATTGTAGAAAGCTCTGAAAGATAACTCTATCGATTAATTGTCAGCTATTTGAACTTGCTGTGTCTCATTGCAGGAATGATTCAATTGTGTGAAAAAAGCTGCATGTGCTCTGCATTCGGCTTTTGTTTCTACATATGTCAGCAAACATCTTTTTTCTCATATAAAATATATTTAGGTACCTCAAAGAAGTTGTTTAACCACTGATGATTCAGAATCATGTGTCAAAGTGAATGTCCCAAATTATGCTCCTAATATTTTAATATTAAATAGAATTTACATTTATAAGATTCTCATCAAAATTTTAATTCTTTATTTCACTATATTGCAGGAATACCCATATGTTGTGTTTAGTTCTTATTTTAATAAGCATTCTTAAGGAATACATAATATATAGACCATTTTAATTTTTCATTTTATGTAAAGGAATAAATTAAGTTTTTTATGTTGCTAATTTTAATGTTAATAAATATCTCTAAATGATGTATAATAAATATATATGAATACTCGCAAAAAATATGTATTTTTACTCTATTCCTAACTCTAGTTGCATTACTGTGGGAATCGAATTGTTTTAAATATTACTTACTGCGTTGGTTTCTTAGTTTAGTACACCATAGCTATAAGATTTCCGACTCCTGTGTTTGCACGAGATTATGTTATGATAAATATATACGCAGATTTTAATTAACTAACATCTAGGACTGATTTGCTACGATGTTTATAGGAGAATTTTATCTTATTAAAAATATGTGATGCTTATAATCTACTACTATTAAATAAAATTGCAGTGAAATAAAGGTGAAAGATAAATGGAAAGTAAGATACAGGACAAAAAGGATAGTAGAATCAGATGGTGTTGTAATGGAAATAAGGAAATTCGAATAACTTTGCTGAAAGAGATTCAAATAACGAGGCTGAATTCAATCTCGTTATAAGAATTCTACTGCATACAGGTTACAAGTTATAAATAAATATCATTGATATTTAGGATGTAAAACCATGAAGCAGTACCTTCAAAGAGAAAAGAAACCCTCGGTAATTAGAAAAAGACAGCAACACAATTAATTCGTCTTTATTTTAAATTGATATTCGGAACGGAGATTGAGAATATAATGACAGATCAGTAGATTATATGACTATTAAAGATTGCGATACACAAAAGAGCACATCTAGTTTATACAGTCAGTGAAAATGTAAATTGTAATATGAGGGATAGCTCTCCATTTGCTGTCAACCATTTTTAACAGTCTTCTGAACGGAATTGGGGAAAGTTGGGCAGGCTTCGTCAAATCCTGTATCAGATACGTTGAATTGGAGAGAAATCAACGGATGAATGGTGGCCAGACAAGCTTCTAATCATCTTGTTGACATGTTAGCTTATACATGAAATGTTTGTCAGGGGATAACCTTGCAGATAAAATGAATTGGGCACCATGTCTCTAAGAAAAAGGAATGCCACATGCCACCGTGCATCCTCCAAGTATTGTTAGGCTATTATGGTTCGGGTACCAAAAATGGTCTATTATCCTATGCGATGGTTCCTTCAATCATGATATTGTTTACATGGTGGAATGTTTAACAAATATGGCCAGATAGGACCCCGTAAGCGTCCCATTTGTGAATGGTGACTGTCAATATAAAGTAGAAGCATAACTGGTCCAAGAACACAAAACTGTGTCATTCACTCATACATGTTATTAATACACCACACAATTGCAAACTGAATTGTATGTAATGTGATATAGATGCCAGTCTTCTTAAAGGATACCATCAGTGTAAGCTACTAGCACCAAACGAAAGGGTATGGCTTCTGCCAATATGAGAGTTTTAAGGGTGTCTTACACATGCTACTGAGTGTTTGCAGAAATGAATTGCGGCACCACTACATCTTATAGGATAATGTATGGATATATGCATACTGACATCAACCTGGCATCACCAGCACCTTTGAAATTGACTGCATGTCCTTTTTACCAAATAGGCGCATTATCGATGAGTCTAAGTGAGTACCAAAATATTTTATATATTAGGTTGGGGAAAAAGAAATTCAATTTTTTTGCATGAAATTCAAAAATTTATTTAACATGCTTCGAATTGTCCGATTTGGGTCATATATGTACTATTTTGTTGTACAATTTGTTGCCATTTTAAAAGAAGCTTTATATTGCCCCTCTCATAGAAGTCATGGCCTTTATTGGCGAAAAAATCTAATAATCGATTTTCACAATCTTATCTTCATCCCAATTTCTTATCACTCTGGAAGTTTTGCAATGAGAGAAAAATGTGGCAACCATTTGGTGTTAGATCCGGACTATATGGTGGAAGCATTAAAACTTTCCAATCAAGCTTCCAGAGTTTCTGGCGAGTCACTACAGACGTGTGTGGCCTGGCGTTGTCCTGATGGAATGCAAAACATCTTCTGTTGGCCAATTCTGGCCGTTTCTAATTAGTCACTAGCTTCAAACGGTCCAGTTGTTGACAGTAGATACATGAATTTAGTGTTTGTCCCTACGGAAATAACTCATAATAAATTATTTCTTTCCAGTCCCACCAAATACACAGTAGAACCTTCCTGGATGTTAGTCCGGGTTTGGCCACCGTTTGAGCTGCTTCACCGTGCTTTGACCGCGATCGCTTTCGCACAATATTGTCGTATGTGACGCCTTTCTCATCCCCAGTCACCATCCGCTTAAGAAATGGGTCGATTTCCTTCTGTTTGGTCAGGGCTTCGCAGATGGAAATTCGATCCATCTTTTTTTTGTGTGTGTGTTATTTGGTGTGGTACCCAAACATCGAGCTCCTTTTTGAATCCATTTTGGCTCAAATGGCTTAAAAATGTTTTATGGTCTATCTTTAGCTTTTGAGCGATGCTACGACTACTAACATGCCGGTCAACTTCGATTATTTCTGTGATTTTACAGACATTTTCGATGATGGGCATGGGGCAACTTTAACATCACAAATGCCTGGACGGAATCGATGATACCAAAATTGCACGTAATTAGCTGTTACACTATCGGCACCATAAACACTATTCAGAATTTCACCCGCATGGCTTGCATTTTCGCCTTTATCAAAGAAAAACTGTAAAATGTACCAAATCTTCTATTTTTAACACCCTGTAACTCACAATTGAATAGATCAAACAAAAAACAGCAAAATAATTTTTTTGTGTAAAATGTCTCCTTAACAGCGAGCATAAATTTGAAATTGTTTGATCGTTACTTCACGAGATATCAACACTACAGCCATCTACCGAAAAAATAATGGATTTATTTTTCCCAAACCTAATATTATCCCAATTACCCCTCGAAAAATTTTCTGCCTGCTCTGTTAGCAGACGCTTAACATGTTCTGCTACCCGAAATGTCCTCTGAGAAATAAAAACAAAATATTCTCGAAGTCATTTTCCAGACAAAAAAATGCCATGGACAATGCCAATTCTGCGGGTTCTTTCCCTTATATCCCCCTCAACTAATTATGGAGACAGATGCGTAATTCACATCATCTGTATGAACTGTTAGGTATGCCTATTTTAATATTTGCATAATATCCTGGCAAACATTCTTTGATGTTGAGTTTTCAGTTTCATGTAGTGTAAAGTGCTTTAAGTGAGAGCCGGGATAAGTTAAATACTCCCTTCCTCGTATTTAATATATTGTAATATTGATTATTCAACTATTGAACACACAGAATATACAAGAGTTAAGGTTGATGTTTATTGCATAAATGCCTCATTCTGTAAAAGAGACCACACCGTAACAAATATGTAATATATTAATAAAGAAAACATAAATTTCATTTTTTTTCTTTTGTTTTGGTCTACAAATAAATATCAAACCTGAAAGACATTCTTAAGTTTTTTCCCAAATTAAATCGCCTCTATGGCAAAGCAGTTAAGAAGAAATATCCAATAAAAGAAGAACACTTAAGCAGGACACGGTGAATGTTAGTTTTTAATTCACTTCTTATACCAGTCAGATATATTATGATTCAGATTGCAAAGAATTAATCTGTAATGTCTTGTAACAAGCAAGTTGAGAGAGAATGAAAATCCCAAATGGCCTGTCATGATACCCATAAGTCGTTAAGACCTCTATTCATTAAAAGAGCTAACAACCGTAATCAAAACAAACCATCCTAAGAATTCGGTGATTCAAAGTCAAATAACGTAAGAGACTGATAAAAAATAACAAAGAGGGTAATGTATTTTTTTTCTAAGGGAGGTACGAGTTTTGAAAAGAAAAATGTGGTGTTTTAATGAGTTAGCTCTTAAAGAAAGCACACAGATTGTTTTCTGGATCTCTTTTTGTTTGTTTCTTTCTGTTTTTATTATTTATGGCATAAAGAAATAACCATTATGTTCTTGATTGGGTAATGCAGAGAAATATGAGAAGGAGTGGATTTTCCTGGCAGGAGAAATTGAGCATACTTTATTATGTGTAGTATTGTTTGCCTAAGTCATTACATATTTTTTTTTCTTTCTTAGGAAAAGGTAGAATTAATAAGCAATGCTTTTCTTAGAATCAGGAGATTTTTCTGCCAGATTAAAGATAGCTAAAACAGAAATTTTTAAAATCGGAATGATGAAAACTAATACCTTAATGTAAATTTCACAGTTTTCTGGTTTGTATTTTAAATTATTTTCAGTATTTATATTCTTTGAAAAGATTGTGGAAACTTAAGGCTTACAAATTGATGAATCTCCCTAGCAAAATCAATTAATACTTCTGAGCTACTTAGAAAATTCATGTTGTAAAACTGTGTTAAAAATATACTATCTTGCGGATATAAAATCCTAATTGTCATTATAATAAGTTTTTTGTATAAACAGCGTCAATTTTTTTATAATTATTTATTTTACTTTTTAACTCAGAATAAAACAGTAACAAATAAAATTTTTTAAATAAAATGTCAGAACGTCAAAAGAAAAAAATAATTTACTTTAAATGAGTCTTATGATATGGCTTACATTTCAGGAAAAAATATTTATTATTTCGCAATTTTCATTTTATTCAAAAAATAAGAAAGAAAAGCAATGTTAAAAATCTCTGCAAAGAAAAAGGAAATTTATAATGAATAACGAAATGAAACGAAATTAAAACATGTTGAAACAGTTTGTCATTAAATTTTGGAATGATGCAACCAATTGCTTTTTATAGCTCAACATGTAATTTTGTATTAACAGCATCAGGAAAATTTTGAATCTCACCAGAGTATTGTAATAATATTACCTATCATATTTATACTTAATATTGCTTACATATTCATGAAAGAATACTTATTATTTCAAAATTTTCATTTCATGAAACAAAAACAAAGAAATAAAAGAAATGTTAAAAATATCTGCCAAGAAAAAAGTAATTTATAATGTGTAACGAAATGAGACTTTAAAGCATGTTGATCCATTTTTTCATTAAATTTTGGAATAACACAAACAATCACTTTTTTGTAGCATAACATGCAATTTCGTATTAACAAAAACGGAGAAAATTTGAAACTCACCGGGGTATCGTAATAATATTACATATTATAATTTTGAAAATAATACGCATTCATTATTAAATTTCACCATAATATAAATAATTATCATCATATTTTTTATAATAGGCTACAATTTCAAAATACCCTTTGAATTAGAAAAGAATGACCTATTATTAAAAATGACTTCAAAATATCTTAGAGAATGTTCGTTTATATTATAAAAAACTGCAACATTTGGAAAATAGACATAGAGAATTTTACTAAGAAAATATACCTAAAAATCATGGAAAACATAGTCATAAAATGTTATATTCAAATACTATAGAAGCGTATATTTTTAGAGACAATATGAAAATAAGATATGTAAGAATGTATATCTGAGAATGAAAATTAAAGAAACTTTCTTGGGAAATTACAGTGAGAACAATGTAAAGACACCCTATAAGTATCTAGGATCAAAGCTTTCAAAATGGCATGACAAGGAAAACAGTATATGCATAATGTGCTTTTTGTTTAGCTTTTTACCCAGGTTTCTAAAACATTTTTGAAAAACTTTAATATGTTTTGCTATCTACTTCAAGCGAAGAAACTGACTACTTTCTTCAGCATGCTACAGAATTTATCTCAGATTGTATTTCCCCTCAGTTATAAAAGAAGATCAATTGTAAAGGTTTTTAATTTTATTTCAATAAAAAAACCAATAGAATCATTCAAAAAAGAAATTAGATAACTGTATAACGAAATAATGCATGTCTTCTACTAAAACTAACGATCGTGTTACGAATTTTGTGTAAATAGTGTAAATAATTTGTATTTGAGAGTTTAATGCATTTATATCACTCTATGTTATGTTTATTGCATGTTAAAATTGTACCATTCACAAGCAATGCCGCACTTTACGTTATAATGGCGATTCAATGAGAACTTGGCGAAATCTTGGCGGTAGAGCCAAGTTGGCATCATTTTTGGCGATCAAGTTGGCGACTCATTGGCGACCATGTTGGCGAGTTCGGAACCCTCTGGAATCTTCTACAAAGTAGTGGATCTCTCCACTAATGTCACGAGCGGCTATATTTCTGGAAGTTTCTGTCGCGCCTATAAATAAGATGCTCGCCGGGACGTTAGAAGTCTGGATTAAACCAGCGAGTAGTGAGGATTGTTTGTATTAGCGATTAGCTCTGCGGTGCTTGTGAATAATCTTTACTTACGTGTATTTTTTAAACACTGGTTATTGTGTTTGATTGCTGTTGAAGGTGTGAAGACTTTCGGATATTTACTCTGTGAATATTGCTGCTGAATCCTGTATTTAAAGGATTGGATTTTTGATAATAAATTCGCATCGCTCTTAAAGAACTGTTTATTTTCTTTGTGATTCATAATTTCTTCATAAGATTCCCGAACCCTCGGATCTACGTAACAATATATTTTATTAAAAATTGCAGAGAACATATATTTAAAAAACATTAAAACACAGAAAAATTTCGGATGCCCCCTCTTCAAAAAAAATTTTACTAAAAAAAGATTTTTACGAAATTATTTGCATTGTTAATTATTTTGTATGTTTTATTTCATATACCTAATTTTTTCTCTCGAAATGAATTAAAACAAAATTATAAATTAGAGAACGATATGCTATTTATAAATAATTTCTGTTATAAGCAAATTACAACGACAGTAAAATATAGGATCACACAAGGGTCTAACTAACATTAGATCATAAAAACTGGAGCATATAGTCAGGAACATAAAAATTATTAAGTGTAACTCTTATAAAATATTAATTTATTTAATTGTTTTTATATTCAAAATTAATAAGTGCCGTATCCAAAAAGAACAGACGCATAAATGTCGCAATAAATATTGAATTGAACATTTTATAACATATTTCTCACTATATATTTCCAACAGCTTTATAAAGGGATTAAAATAATTTAAGGTATCCGACTACGTTTGAAACCGTGATTTTGCGAAAACGCGTCAATGGATAATTTCCATGATATTTAGTATCTCTTAGATTAGAATACATGTATAAATTGTTTTAAGGACATTTTGACAAAAAACAATTATTTAAATACAATATTTTGACAAAAAAAAAAACTTAGATAACCATTTTCAAAATGTTCTCCTTTTGTGAAAAATGCTTCTATTATAATAATATTTTGCCTGTATATAGTTTAGTTCTCTCTACAGAGGCTCAACTAGAATGTTTGAAATATATAACTTAGAAGTGTGGGTTTATCCATATTTTATGAAAACAGAGGGGAGCAATTTTAAGAAAAAAACGCCAATAATTATTTCAATGGTTGGTAACTCTGAAAATAACGTGAATTTTTCAAAAATTCTGGTTGAGCCTCTGTAGAGTGGTCTTAGCTATATATAGGCAAAATATTATTATAATAGAAGCATTTTTCACAAAAAGAGAACATTTTGAAAAAAGATTCACTAAGTTACTTTTTTGCCAAAATATTGTATTTAAATAATTTTTTTTTGTCAAAATGTCCTTAAAGCAATTTTATACATGTATTCTAATCTGAGTGACACTAAATACCATGAAAAGTACCCATTTATGCGCTTTTTTAAAATCACGATTGCGAACGTAGTCGGATACCTTAAAGGAAAATGAAATTGGTTTATGAATATATTTTAAGCACATATTTTTTTATCGTGTTATTTAATTTTCATATTTTTGTCTAGTGAAAGTTAGGAAGAAGTTGTAGTACTTACCTACCAGAGTGGGGATTTCTTCCCCTTCTCCAGCTTCAATGGCCTCTAAGGATGGACGATGCAGCAATTCTCCTGAAAGAACAAAATGACATAAAAAATATGTGCTTAAAATATATTCATAAACC
>BMAV01001482.1:92574-108073 GCA_019973955.1 Trichonephila inaurata madagascariensis | reverse complement strand
TTTATGAAAATTTCAGTGTCTACATAATTCAGTTGTACCTAGGTTATAAAATGTAAAATAAATTTTTCGTAGAAATACCGATTTATTTTTTATATTCTTCACAAGATTTATTTAGTTTATTTGTTTCACAAATTTTTAATATAGCTTTATTAGTAAATTCCAATTCTTATTAATTTTAATAAACTGATTTTTTATGGGTGTACTTTAAATAGCCGTCGAGCCACAAGTCCTCTTATGAGGTTTATGGAAGGAGAACTGAGGTGGAAGACCCCTGACCATTCCCAAGGTATTCTCCCTTAAAATTGTGGGGAAACTGAGCTAAATTGTTCTGTCAGTTGTATAGTGCTCAAAGTAACGGCTAACGACAGGCGTCAATTAGCTCTTTCCCATGATGAATTTCGTGGGCCTTGATCTTGCTTTCGCAGATCAGGTGCCATTAATTTCGACAACACAACAGACTGATTTAAATGCAATTATTTTATCATTGTTTTGAAAAATTAAAGTACTCAGTTATAATCTGTGATAGTGATAGATTCAAATCAATCTCATGGTTTATTGTTAAATTATAAATGTGTTTATATGTTAGAAGTACAAACCCTTAGTATTTATATATTATTTAGTATTTATAATACTTACTATTCATATTTGTGGAATATTTATTGTTTATATGTTTGGAATATTAACCCCCACAACACACACACGCACAAAAATATCTTTCGTCAGAGCTAAAAAGGATCATTATATTTTCACAAATAGAAGACCTTTTTTTTACCTCATTTTTAATTTATTTAACTAACAAAATTCTTACATTGTTACATGTTTTATTCTTGTTAGATACATGGATTTCAAACAATTAGATCTATATTTAGTTTAAGTCTAATAAATTATATGCAGTAGACAATTTTGATTACGCTACTTGTCAAATGCTATGGAATATCATATCAGGCATTTTTAAGATTATTTTCTTAGCTTAGAACACCGTTTCTCAAACTGTGGGGACCGCCCCCCTCCAGGGGTCGCAAGTATAACGAAAAATTGCAAAAAATTGATTGTCTTAAAAAGATAGTAACTTACTGAAAAGAAGCAAATCAAAATGAATTCTGACATATTTACACTGATATTATATACATATCAGTACTGCACCATATATTCGATAAGAACAGGTTGTTCTAAGATAATAATTACTAGTGACTCTTCAGTAAATTTGAAGTGATGCAAATTCAAAGGAAAGAGCTCGTGACCTATGGATCCAAAGCCCTGTGACATGACCACCAGACAAAAGTGATCACATTTGTCCGGATGATGTTACTTGCTTATGTAGACGCTACAGGTTTGTCGTATGCAAAATACAATGCTTATCTTGATAATTTGTGTAGTTTATAATTAAAGTTGTATTGTAGCTTTAGCGTCATAGTACATTTTTATTGCATTCAATACATTGTTATTGTATAGAGTGGGGGACGATAAAAATTATGATTGAAAATGGGGTCACAAACAATGAAAGTTTGAGATAAACTGCATTAATGAGACAGAAAACATTCTATAGAGATGTAGTACTACAACAGGTGTTCGAAAGTGCATGGACTTTTTCTTCTAGGTTCACACAAAGAGTTTGGTGTGTGAGACGCCTGCATCTTCAACTGATGGAAACTATCAAATCTATAGCTGAAGGGAGGGCATGTAACAAGTAAGGAATCATCCAGAATGTAAGGAATTCCATGCATTGTCACTGTAAGGTTTACCTGACGACTGCTGACCATAATTTTGAGTACCTTTGTAGTACAATCTTTCAATAAAATCATTTCTATCCCGTAAATGTGTTACTGTTTCTGTTCTTTTTTTCTTCTTGTTTGCTCCACAGTTCTTAACTGCGGCATTTGCGACCCTGTATTCCTATGTGATTCTGAATCGTCTATGTACCCCATACACACCCTACCCGTTAATCGGTATGTATGTATACTTTAAACTGTATGAAGGTTATTGGTAAAAGATTCCATGAGTCACGGTAAAGGGAAACCCTTTCTTAATGGTCTAATCTCCACACTACGGTGATTGATGTTCAGCGGTTCCGTTCCTAAATGAATAGTTTTGAATATTTTATGCAAAATATTCGTATTTTTCCTTTCTCCGTTCGTTTGTAAATAATGGTTTTTAATATATATATATATATATATATGTATATATTATCTTTCAAACAGAATTAAATAAATATTTTCTAAATGTATGCTTAACCAACATTTTCATAAAATTACAAGTTGCTCTTAAAACTTATAAAATCTATATTCTGCATCGGAAATATTTTTCTTTAGCGTTGTTAAAAGTTTCCCACACTGTAAACATTCTAATTTATATGTGGTTAGAAATAATCAATGCTTTGAAAAAATTAAAAATAATTTGTTTTTTTAAATGACTGGTCCATTCTGCGTTTTACTCGAAAAATACGATGCAAACTTGTAGAAATGAAAATGCATTTAATCAACAAAAATAATTATTGTAAATTAAAAAGAATAATCGCAATACATTTTAGTTTAAGTCTCGGGTATAAATAGGTTTCTGTTAAAATTCACTCTGAAATATATTAAAAATCCTTATGTGTGTGTATACTTGTGCATGTATGCTCGTGTTTGAATGTTATATTTCCAACACAGTATATATATATATATATATATATATATTTATATGAAAATCTTTTAAATATATTAAAAATGCTCAATGTTATTATATATCTCGATTATAAAGTACAATATTACAAAAGTATTATTATTGAAACAAAACAATGAGAGATTGTTAAGTAACAATGCTGGAACAGACCCTTATTGCTGAAGTTAATTATGAATCAGCAATAACATAAATTCGATTATCAATAATGTTGCTTAACAATAAAATCAAAGAACAACCAACAGAAAAGTCGAAGAAAACCTCATTATATGTGTTGACTGTTGAAAAGTAAACTTGCATTTGAGCCTAATGTGAATTTTAAGTCGTTCTGAAATATTTTGTAACGTGGTTGATTGAAAAAACGCCATGGTGGTTGAGTTTTGATTCGAGGTGTGCTTATACGTTTTTTGTTGCTGAATATCTATCATGTTTGACAAAATTTCTATCTTCCTTTTACAACATTATTGGTTACTTACTTTTAATCGAAGCTGTTAAACACTGCACCTTTTCCAGACTATTAAAAAAAACCAACGCAGCACTACAACTCCCAATGGTCAGTCGATTATCAGCTCGAACATTTGCCAAGACTGTGATGTTCAGCCTCCATTGTCTGCACTGAACACAAAACCCAAATTGATCTTGGAACACAAGAGAAAAAAATGTATTCCCAAAATTTATTCAGATTCTGTATTCAAAACCTGTGACGCCTTGGTGATCGACGCTGTTCTTTCTCCGATGGAAAAGAACAACAACTGGATTGGAAAATTAAACAGGACATCGAAAAAGAAGAACCCTCCTGCTGTTCGTTCCGTCACCATTTACAAGATCTGCCTTGCATTAAATCTTAGTGCTCAACTGTGTCCAGTGACTACAAGCAACACATTGATTTCTAACAAGCAACATAAACCAAAGGCAAAGAAAAACATCCCTGCAGTTCACTCTGCCTTTGTTTTCCACATGTGCAGAGCTTTGGATCTCGAGACTATTTTAGCTTCTCCATAGGAATGAAATCAAAATTCATAATAGTAATAAATCAATATAAATATAAACAATATGTTTGAACCAAGAGGAACACTCGCTCAGTTAAAATCACTTCCACAAAACTATCGCAGCAATTTTGCAGACAGGCAACATGCGACCTAATAAAGCAAAATCTTCTTATAACGCGGCTAAAATGCGGGAAGGCCCATCAGAAGACATTTAGTGGCCATGTAATAAAAAATTCATAATGGAAGAAATGCCGCGACTGCTACTCAGCAGGCATTTTTCAGCCTAATAAGGCAAAAACAACGCGACTAAAATGCCGGGATTGCCCATCAGCAGGCATTTTGTGGTCATTTAATGCAAAAACTCAACAAGAAAAAGCCGGAACTGCTCCTTAGCAGACATCTTTCAACTCAATAAGACAAAAATAACGTGACTAAAATGCCGGGACTGCCTATAAGCAGGTATTTAGTGGTCACGTAATACAAAAACTCATCAAGAAAGAAATGCTGAGACTTCTCCTCAGCAGGCATCTTTCATCTTGACAAGGCAAAAACAACATCACTAAAATGCCGGGACTGCACATCAGCAGGCATTTTTTATTCAGTTACTAGAAAATATGTGTGAAATTTATGCAAATGTATTCTAATTATCTTATAAATAAATATGCCAATATAGTGCAAAATGGTACTTTTTGTTTTTAGTTAAATAACGGAAATTGTCATCAATCAATCTTGCATAGATTTAATTATCTTGAAATAGATGTATAAATATTATATCTCAGTAGTAGATATACCAGTCCCCTTGTCTATTTTTTGCTGAGTAAATTCATGCAAAATATTTAATTTGACGTATCTTACGAAATATCTACATGATTATGTATTAAGTAAACGGCATACAAAGAGATGAGAAAATTCCTTTTGACACGTTATAATAAAATTATAATACCTATGTATATAATCTATGGTGTTTTGTTTTTTTCAAATACCTTTCTATACCATTCTATCATCTATGTTTGTTGAGGATAATTTTATACTATACAGTTAAGGATTTAAAATTTTTAATTGATTTTTTTCATCAAGGCACAATATTCCGAAATATCACTGCTAATTTGAGCTTTAACGTCATGTAAGCAAGTGCAGCATTTGATTAAAACAACGTTTCCCAAACTGTGGCAAGAGTATTGAAAAGTCAAACACAAAAGATTATTTTTTAAAAAAAATGTATTAAATTACTTAAAGTAAACAAACAATGCACATTCTAGCATAATAAAACACACATGTGAAATACATATTTACACTTATATGAATTATGATTCAGTTATGAATGTATTAGTTCTACACAATGTATTTTATAAATAATTTAACAATACTAAGTTAACCCGCGATCACTCGCGCGGGGTGTTCTGTACACCCCAGCAACAAGAAAATCCTCCCAGATTTTTAAAAATAATGTGCAGAACCACGATTTTTTCTGTAGCTGCACATTTAAGGTCATTGAACCTTCAGGCGTGATGCAATCCCTCTTTAAGGAACGATTCGAATGCAATGACCTTCAAAAGTTTATCTGGAGGACTGAGAACTCCCGCGAGAAGTTGAGCATTTGTACACAGTCTGCTCTGAAAGTTTGGAAAATGATTAAAATATTATTTTTCTATACTTTCTACAATCATTATCTCATTAATTATAAAGTAAATTTATTACTGGCGTATACGTTTTATACTGGTTTATAAAAAAAATATAAAATTATGTGTTTTAAAATGAAAATTTTGTATGTTTAGTTTAAATTAATGTTAGTCTCATTTGTGTGCAATAAATTTAATAATTTTATTTGTATAATACAAAAAACATCTTGTACTTTATAAATATGTATCATAATGACTTAATTTTTATTTTCATAATTAAATACACGTGTTAAAAGTTTCGGGTGTTCTCTACACCCCGCTAGTAACGAAGGTAGCAAAAACAGGCGCGAGTGACCGCGGGTTAAGAACAAAATTAATGTACTTGTCATAATAAAATGATATACAAAAGTTAACACTTATATTGATAACTTGTATGGTTTATAATAAATCTCTTGATTATCAATTAAAAATTACGTGATTCGCTCCCGAATACCTCTCCTTTCTATGTAGGCGCGTATGTGATGCAATGGGGGGGGGGATAAAAAATGAATAAACAACTCCTGTGAAATCAGTAAATCTTACGCAAACACTGTCAAGGTCATTCTATTGCACTCCAAAGCCTTCGGAATAATTTAATGCATAGCAGTGCACAAAAAACATCATACTTCGGAAAGGCATATATATACATCAGGAGGAATTGACGTTTTGGCTGCCCGAGACGTTTATATACGCCGGTTGTACATACAAGGTTAAAGTCGTATTGTAGCTTAGCGTCAAAGTATACTAAAAATATGGATGTATTGTATAAAAGACATTTTTATTGTATGCAGACGAGGGCGTTGAAAAACGTGATTGAATATCGGGTAGCAAACATGGAAACTTTGAGAAGCCCTGACTTAGGATGTATGTATAAAAAAGTGGTATCGGGGATATGAAGTTTATTTTCATGCAGTATGAGAAATGTATTTATTGTAACTATAGTGACATTATATGAGAAATCAAAATTTGAATAGAACGTAATAATTGAAAATATATGCAAATATTTCATTATATTTTTTGCATGTCAATTTTGCAGCGTATTTTCTCCGATCCTTTTCACAAAAAAATTAAGTTTCTTTTTTTCATCTTTTTTTCAAATTTAAAGTTTATCATTAGCTTTAGTGATAAACTGTAAAATGTTTTATTTTGCATATTAACCTTTTTTTTATTTATTTAAATATTTTGTCTTACTAATTCTTATAACGTCATATATATTAGCATTCAGAAGTATTATCCATATGTGAAATTTTATTGTGACAAATAAATAACTAAAAAATAAAGTTGGCTCTCTTATTTTAAAGACCGCTTCGCATTCTAAAAAGAACTGAGCAAAAAAAATATTTCTCTTTCAAAATATTTCTTAAAGAATGCACTACTTTTGTCTCTCCGTTCATACATTCGTTATTATTTACGAAGAATCATATTTTGAGAGTGCATTATAACATTCCTATTTCTCATCTTCGAAGTTGCCTTCATTGTTTTGACAAGATGAATTGCAAAGAGAACGAAGCATATTACTCTGGATAAGGTCAAAGTTATACAAGTTCTTTTTGAATGAATCGCTTGTCAATTTTGCTCTTCCGAACTCTTTCCAAAAAATAAAAAAAGCAGCATTCTGAGTTTCAGGCGGATGCGAGTGGAAGTAGGAGCAATCAGAATGATAAGTAAGTAGCATTCTTTATGTATTGTTTTACTTCCGCTTCTCTTTTCTTCTGACAAAAAACTGACGCGATAAATTTACAGCCTTACAGTTCATTTATTTTCATGTTTTCAGCTTATGAATAATGGAATGAACGTATAGAGGGGGAGGGTGAAAAATATGTGTGCTATGTCCTCAAAACTATTCTCCAGGTTTTACAAATGATAAACTTTTTAAGTAGGTCGAAGATGAATTTAATTTTTTTGCTAGGAATAGAAGAATTTACTACCTCATAGACCTGATCGACGATTTCCCCTTAAAAATATGCTTTTTTCTAGTTCATTTTTTAAAAACTTCTTTTGGGTTTAAGACTGTTTTTTCTCGTACGAAAAAATATTGTTTTTCCCATTATTTTATTTTTTGTTTCGAGACAAAAATGAGAGAAAGAGAGAGAGAATTGCTCTTTTTTTTATTTTTTTTTATTCTTTTGATAAAATATATCTTTGCATTCATTTTTCTTATGTTTTAACCAATAGTTAATTTAAAATACTATTTAGTTACAACGAATAATTTGCTTCATTCATATATATATATAATATTGTGAATTATTTCACTTTCATTTTTTGTGATTATTTTTTTTCAAAATTTTGAGTTTATATCGAATATATTAAGCAGATATTTAATTTAATGTTGTTTATTTGTTTTACTTGAATCGATTTATTTCATTTTAATTTTGTAATATTTTATTGCTTTAAAAGTTTGTTATCTATAATAAAGACCTGTGGGACCAAGCAGGATTATCAGAAAACATTTTAAGTCTACAGAAGCACTTATCTTTCGATATTTTAAGCTATCATAACAATTTCATAATTGTAGAATATTTAAATATGGTTGGGAGTTAGTGAATAATTTCTTTACACAATGAATATTAGCTGATACTGTCCATTACTCTGATTAATTTTATGCATAAATATTTAATCACACAATTGTTTGTTGATTAAAATCAAAAATTGTTTTTCTTTCATTATACTGAATAAACATACGAATACTGATTTATGCGGTTTTAAGAATGTGGTACAAAAAAGTGCAAATCATATCGCTGTAGCTCAAGATAGCATAAGCAGCTTATGGGATTTTTTTAAAAATTTAAAATCAATTTTATATTATAATAAATGTGTTAAACTAAACAATAAATTTTTTTTTATAATTATGGAAATGTATTTAAGTATACTCTTAGGGCAGTAAATAGCATAATTTTATTAAAGCTATGTGTGTAGGCTATGACTTCGAACAGAAAATTATGACTATTAACACGTCATACTTCGTCTCCACATACTGAAACAAAACATGTGAGTTCTCAAATAAAAGCTTTTACTTTTATTCACTCCATTTAATATTACCAAATTTATTATTTTATTGGTCTATATTCTATCGGAGAGTTAATGCCCTTGTAACCAATTATACAAACATTAAAAAGATTTAGTCAATTAAAAATTCAAGTTTAATATATTTCAGCTCTGGTAACATACCTCAGGTAACAATTTAAGAAATATTAAGCACTCGTACTTTGCTACACACCCTTGTGTTGTTTTGATACAACTCGAATAAAAATTTGTTGGCTTTGCACGTTCAAACGATTAATATCATTAAAATAATAACAAATAGTGTACATTTGTACCTTTTATGTATAAAATGAAGTAATATTTTAAAAAGTTCATAAATTAATCACATCATATCACTCGTTCTCATTTATTTTTATATACATTTAGGTTATCTTACGGGCGTATAAAACGCACCTAGACTTCCAAATTGCAGTTTTTAATTTTTAGGTATATTCGCTGTAAAATGATCATGCTCTTCTTACAAAGGAACCTGAAACGTTCCTGTACAGTGCTCTTACATTTTGAAGTCATTTATTTATTCGAGGTATTTTATTCCAAGTTTTAGATAAAAACAGTAAATTTCTAGAATTATACAAACCTTTAAGATCATAAGAAATGTCATTTCTTTTAAGGTATAAGACTACGTTCGGAACCGTGATTTTGCAAAAGCGTATATGATATTTAGTGTTACTTAGATTACAAAATGTATATAAAATTGTTTTAAGAATAGTATTACAATAAAAAATTATTTAAGTACAATATTTTCACAAACAATGAACATAGAATGACCCATTTTCAAAATATTCTCCTTTTGATAAAATATTTTCTGTTGTAATAATATTTTACCTGTATATAGTTCAGGCCTCTGTACAAAGGCTCAACTAGAATTTTGAAATATATGACTTATATATATGGGTTTATCCATGCTTTACGACAACAGGGGAGAAATTTTAAGAAAAAAACGCCGATAATTATTTCAATTGATGGTAACTCTGAAAATAATGTGAATTTTTCAAACATCCTAGTTCAGACTCTCTGGAGATGTCTTTATATAAGAAAAATATTGTTTTATAAGCATTTTTTATAAAAGGAGAACATTTTGAAAAAAGGTTATTATAAATTAATTTTTTGTCCAAATATTGTATTTAAATATTTTTTTTTGTCAGAATGTTCTTAATACAATTTTATACATGTATTGTAATCTAAGTGACACTAAGTATCACGAAAATTATCCATTTATGCGCTTTTTTAAATTTACGGTTTCGAACGTAGTCGGATACCTTAAGCAAACAGTTTTTATGTACATTTGTAGAAGTCTAATTTTTTCTGTGCTCATCTTTTTGCTTTAAAGCTTTTATTTTTATACTTGGCACGTATAACGTGCACCCGTAAATTTCGATTTTAATTCTATGTTAAAAGTGAGCGGTGATTTTACGGCATGTATACTTAATCGAGAAAGGGATTTGTGTGTACCACAATCACAAGTAGTACATTATTGGTGTCCTCATGTGCGTCACATCCATGCTAGTGTATCAGTTATTGATGTTTCTCATGCCACCAGATCTCGACTACGTCACATCCAGGCCCGCGAAATTCACCATGACAAGGGACTAGATGTACGCCTGTCGTTAGCCGTAGCCTTGAGCACCATGTAGGTGACAGTATGATTTAGCTCGGTTCCACCCCAGTTTTGAGGGAGGCCCTTGGGGGTCAAGGGCCTCCTACCTCTCTTTTTCTTACACTAACCTCCCGAGAGCGCTTGCGTATCGATGGCTATTTATAGTACCCCCATGCCGCAAAGGCACTTTACATTTACAAACATCCATAACTTCTACGGGATTCGATTCGAGTCCAAACGGCACAGCAGTCACAATCTATAACCACTATACCGGAGGGGTGACTAAATTATTGTGTTCCACTTTGTAGTATTATGGTATTAATTTAGTTTTACAAAAACTGAAAAACTGCAGATTGAACTGCATCGAATTTACCACTTGTAAACTTGTATTATCTTTACCTTGCTGTTTTTTTTAATTTACTCATACCAAAATAATATAACGCGGGGTTATGTTTGCCGCTTCAGTTTCGGCAATATACTTTTTTTTTAATTATATGTAGCCTTCCTAAGCCTTAAGCATGTATTACGTCAATTTTCTACTAATCTGTTTAATCGACATTTATTGCATTTATTGAGATGAAAGAACCGACAGGGAAAAAGTGCAATTTTTATTTACAGCTGTATCCAATCACTGTTTGAGCAATGTATTAAATATACGTGTCTGGTAGAAGCATAAATATATGTCTAGTAGTATGGTAGAATTCTCGGCGCCGACGAGAGTCTGAAAATCTGAAATATGTGCTATTGTTCTGAGAGGCGGAAGTGATAAATTAGAAATTTTCTCACAGGCTGCAATTTTTTTTATAAAAGCTCCAATACAGTGTTCACAGTAAAATTAGAACATTCGTCATTTTTATTGCGAATAAATTCTAAAGCTATGCGAATCGGTATAATTTTTCATTTAAACCCGTTCTAGCATATTGATGTAAGTTTCTGTTTAAACGTCAAGAGACGGAATATTTTAAATTTAAACAACGGTAGTATAATAAATGGTTTTAAATTTTTAAACATTATTCTCGGCCGTTGAACCGCAATAAAATTCAAAAGACATATGGGTATTAATTATAAGTTCCCTATTACCAAATCTTCATTTCAAAATATCCTAAGTCGAATCAATTCCCTTCTGATATACTGCAACCTCTTTTTACGTTTGTGCAGTTATGATCAAATAACATTGTTGGCGCATGCGCACCAACGTCATGCGCACAAATGCAAATATAATATTCTTCCTTGTCGCGCTGTGCCGGCAGATAAGAACTTTCTGTGGAACGACCAAGACGAGAAATTTACTCAGACGTGAGCATTAATATAGGACTCTAATACTCGAAGCTCACAATAAGAAATTCAAATTTGCTGCGCTTGTAAATAGATAATATATGTTGTGTGGTTGAATAAAAAAGTAAAAAAGAAATAAGCATAACTGGTTCGTCAACGAAACAAAAACAAACTAAAAATAAAAAGCGATTTTAAATAAAATATATTGCAATATAAAAATCATCAGCTCACATGTTCACTAGCTTTAGTCTCAATAGATGTACGTGTCGAAGCAATATTTGTTTTTTCTAAAAAAGTATTTTTGTATTGTAATTTAATTATAACTCAATTACATTTGAAACCTTAAGAATCTTAAATGTCCTTATAAAGCTTAGCAGTATTCCGTTCATTTCTTCATCAAACTCACAGGGTTTTAATTCTTTGTTATTAACAATAAAATTTTAAGATGTTTTCACTATTTTCATATTTTCTCATTTTGATAATTTCATCATTAAATTTTAAGCATTTTATTATTATTATTATTATTTTTAATGATTTTTGTTATTGGTACACAAAGAGAAATTCATTTCTTCAAAATGATCTTATTATTTTCGTAAAAAAAAATACTTTTTCCCTAGTAGTTGTTATGCAATGTGCCCGTGTTGTGCAATGAGACTCATTTGAAAAAAAAAATATTCAAATAATGTAATTTTCAATAAAGTGTAATTCGAAAATTTCCCTTTTAATTCCTTGTTATATAAAGTTCTTGGATTTTGGCTCTGACTTACATAGGGAGAAAGAATGGGCATGATTTATTAAAGATATAGATATCTAGTACTAATTATTTATGATTAACAATATATATACAGAATTATCGATATGAAATAAGCAAAATCCCAACTATTTCAGAACTTTCAATGCAAAAAATAACACATGTTGGGTTGTTTCGTTAGAATTTACTGGCGAATATAATTACTTTCAAAATTGAAATAAGCATCTAATTTTCTCTAAATATGAAAATGCAATAATTTCAGAAAATATCCTTGATAATTCTTTGTAGTTCCTACTTTATTTTTAAATTGTTTTAGTGTGAAGCCGATAAAATTTATTTTTCTTTCCAATATAAGTTATATACATGCTCTGTAGCTTTATATAATCTATTGAAAATAAAATATTAAAGAAAAATTTGCTTTTGTTTGTTCTTAGTCATTAAAAAATTTGCTTAGGACTTAATTCTCCAAAAAAGTAAATACAACATCAAAGTCGTAGAAACATTTATCCAGTAATTGGTTTTTGTGGAATATATCTGGTTGTGGAATAAATATCATAACTTCGAAAAACATGTTTGAGTTGTGGTAAAAGTATAATTACTAAAAAAAAAAATGATCAAAACAAGAAAGTAATACATACACTTTAACTAAAGGATACTCAACTAAAAAAAATCGCTTAATTAAGTAGCGAGAAATAATGAGTGCTATTAAAAGTGAATTAAGCTCGATTAAGAACATGATGAAGCTAGATTATTTTAAGTTTCTTATTGGTGAACGCAGATTTTTTGTTTACTTATTTATTTTGCGTAGAGGTGCCTTGTAGAAGCGTTTCTTTCGTATTCCATGAATATGAGATATGTTTAATTTTAATAAGAGTAAACAAGATTAATGTAAGTAATAAAAAAAGTTCCTATATATTTACGCACACACACAAACTAAACCCCCCCTCCCAATAACCCAATAATAGATTTATTCACGCGAATAAAATCATTTCGCACACACACACAATTTGTGTAAACATACATTTATAAACAACATTTAAATGCTTTCTTAAGGCGTCATATTGAAAGAGAATTTTCTTTTGTTTTAGCAAAATGGTTTTTTTTTTTTAAATTTTAATCTTAATATTTCATATGCATTTTTTTTAAAGTTTTGATTTCAAATTTTCTTTTTTTTTTTGTTTGTGAGTTATTTTTTCACACAGCAATGCTTAAATATTTTTCAATATTTATCTTTCAAATGGGACTGCGGATTGGTAATTACCATTTTTGACCAATTACGTTCCGCGGAAGCTGGTATCCCTTTTTAATGTAGTACTATATAGATCCGGAGTGGGCATTACGTCGATCGCGATCAACCGGTGGACCGCCAAGTCATTTTTGGTTGACCGCCCGAAGATTTTACCAGTTAGTAATTGTGTACGGAAAATTCAAGCTTGGCTGACAGTACGCAGACTAAGACTATATTGATTATAACAACGAAAACTAATTTTAGATAAAAATGTTTCCCTTGTTTTATAATAAATACATCATTTGATATAATTATAAGAGTGGCTATTATTATTAAATTTGTATCTTGCGTTTTGTTTTAAACGCGGTTTTAGAAGTGTTTTTTTTTTATTTATTTTAGTCCTGTAGGTAAGCACATATTCCGTACTTAAAATTAAGTTATAATAATTACCTTTTCCTTATACCTCACTACACCTATGACAATGGGCAGTAGCGCGCGCAAGAATTTTTCGGGGAGGGGGGGGGGGGGGGATGGTGGAAGGGCTACCATTCTCGTATCATAGCCCAATACACAGCCAAAAATATTTTTTTTCTGATTTAATCGATTGTCAAGAACAAAACAGTTCAAAAAATAAACTACTGAATAAATAATTAACACTAATAAATAAATAAAAATTATTCATAACAAATACTTAATTACTTTTTACACGTACTACATACATGGGATTATAATGAATCGGAAAAAAAATCAAGAATTATGGGGGAGGGTCCATACCCCTTTACCCCTCCCCCGCCCTTGTGTGCGCTATTGACTCTGGGTGGACAGCAACACCTTGAAAAAATTAGAAATAGCCCGTACCCTGGAAAAGTCTGCCCACCCCTGATATAGGTGGATACCAATTGCCACAATGTAACTTAAACACTCAGTTTCCTCTCCAGTGGGAGGCACATGAGCTCTGACGGAGCGAAATGGTTTTTGGAATTTAATGTTGCCGTCAGCACCCAAGTCAAACAGGCACTCAACGGACCTTTGTCATGCCGCATAATTATACGACATGGAGACTGTCGGTTATTGGCATCATAAAAATTATTGATTAATATTTCACCAGACCTACTCTTGGCGGGGGGGGGGGATAAAAGAGCAAATATTTTAAATTTTTGAAGAATTATTACTTAAATTGTATAAATTTCTTTTCTTTTCTTATTTGCAAAACAGCTATTTATTTTACTTAACATTTTAAAATTATTAATAATATTGATTGATTCAATTAAATTAAAGGCATGTTAAAAGTACAAAATATTTATCTTAAACTAACATATCACAATATAGAAACGAATATGCATTTCCAAAAATCATCTGTGATAACTAAAGTAATTATTTTTAGCGATTTATTTTGTAATCGTTCTTTGAGCAGTCATGCTAACTGCATAATCATGCCCGGTGTCAAATCTTAGCCGTCGTCATCATGTTGCGGAGTTATTGATTCCTAGTGTTATTGAAGACCCACTGTGTGGAGGAATTAATGCACGTTAAATCTGTTGAGGCTCAGTCTTTATTTTGACTTAGTGTGGAAGCTTGGAGAGTGAAATGAGAATGTTGCCATCGTCCTTTGAATGATGTTCAATCTGCCACCTTTAAGTCTTGTGGCATGAGGGTTGAAGTAAATTAAATTTAAAAAAAAGGCATCGAGTATATTAGATGTTTACTTAAGTTTTAATATTTAATAATTTTCTTCTAATATGGATGTTTTGTAAGTTCTAGTAATATTTATAAAAAGAAGAGTAATTTCGAATGCATAAATATTCAAGTTTTGACTTCAATAAATTTAAGTAATTGTACAAATAAGTAAGTAATATTTGCTTTTAAATTTTAAAAGCGTGATAAAGTTTACAAGCACTTCTTCTTAAAATTATAGACATTTATAACGAGATTCTCCTGTTAACCTTTTAAATGCCGCATTATGATTCAAAGGTAACGTAAACTAAATTTTGATAAAAATCAAATGAAAATTGAAACAAGATCTATATAAAAAAAAAAAAGTTTCCAATTTTTTTTTTATTTTTTTAAAGATTTTTAGGATGTTTCAAAAATGGAACATTGACGGGTACCATTTAGTTTTTTCACATGTTTTTTTTAAAATATTATCAATGACATTTTAATTCAAAAATCAACTATTATACACATTTTTAAGGAGTAGTATCTGAACCAGAGGTGGCACTAAACATTTCTCCACGGGATTTCATCATTCTCCGCTGTAGGGGGAGGGGCATGATACCCGACAAACAACTGAAATGGGCCTTA
>BMAV01001482.1:61651-92474 GCA_019973955.1 Trichonephila inaurata madagascariensis | reverse complement strand
GGATACCCCCTGCTTGCGCCACCTATGAAGTAAACCTTTAAATACCGTTCCAAAATAAAACAGATTTATTTCAAAATATAATTTATAAGCAGGAATTTACACAATTACAGAAATTACAATCAGTTATAGAAATACACTCAAAAAAAAAAAAAAACATAAGTAGAAAAAAAAAATTAAAAAAAAACTTTAAAATAAAAATTAAAAAAAAAAATAATATAAAAAAAAAAAAAAAAAAAAAAAAAAACATCAGTAGAGCAAATAAATTAACAAATAACCTTCATATTAAAATTCACAAAGCTAATAATATAAAATACTAGAAAAAATACAATTTTACCAAAATTCTTTAAAATGAAAAATAAAGACAAAATATATCATTATTTTTTATATAAGTATTATTTTATGTTCTAACATATATTTTTACTGTCCGTAGTAGTCAGGAATTCATTTCTCATGCCATCTTTTTTCGCACTAGAGGCATTTTTTCGTTGTGTTTTTCTGGCATACAGCACAACGTCTTTGTGTTGATGGAACAAGATAATGAGCATCTGACTATCTCAAAGATTTAGAGATATGAGCACGAGGTCCTATAACTGAGTGAATTTTCGGTTTCATGCGAAACAAACTTAAAGTTACATCTCTACGGAAATTTAGATGGGATTGTTCTGCTTTAGTACCTTTGTGAAAATGTAAATGTAATATCCAGCCAACCACAACAGCTATGTTTAGCTCATTTCTAAATAGATTCCAATAACATTTTTTGTTTCTAAAAAGAGGCTGATATGTTACAAGAAGTCTGTCTAGTAAATCAACATCTCCCATTATCTCATTATACATTTTTATAAGATTTGGTTGACGCATATCACAAATTTCTTTTTTTGTGCACGGCAAAATCTCTTGGTTTGAATGACACGTTCATGTGTTACATAGTTGGATGCTATGGTTACTACAGCACTATCTTTCCAAAGGCAAATGTACACTTGCCCGTCATTTCGTTAATCGAAATTACCTCTTTGCCATTTTTTTGCTTCCTTGGGAGATTTCAAAGGGCATCTTCCTGTGCGATTATCTCGAATTGTGTCAGTTGCCTTAAAATTCTTTTCAGACAGTTCTGTTAACAGTTTATGTGATGAAAAAAAATGTCAAATAATACTTCATGCTTGTCGGGACTTTCAACACGGGCTAAAAGTTCCCACACTACTCTAGATCGAAGAGGAGAGTTTTCTGTTTCCAGTTTTTTTTCCACTATAAATTCTCATAGAGTAAGGATTGCTACTGCTGGGACACAACATCCATATTTTATATCCAAACCTAATTGGCTTGCCTTTGATAAAAATTTTGGCTGAATGGTGACCGTAATAAGGGACTATCGATTCATCTATACTCTGTTTAGAATGAAAGATGCCGAACTGCTGAACATTTTTTTCAAGTTCTGCATAAAAAGGAGAAATTTTTCCCATATATTTCCAGATGTCAACTTATTATTGTCGATACTACGAAAGCATTTTTTTTATCTTTCTGAATCTACTTCTAGGCATTACAGTAGAAACAATTGGGACTGATAAATCTTCTTGTGTGCTCCAGTATAAATCTTCTCCAGGAAGTTGGTGATATTCACTAAATAAAATTAATCCAAAAAAAACTGTCCAATATCATTTTTATTTACAGAAAAATCTTCTTCTTTTTGCATTTTATATAATCCTGTCATATTTGCAGAATGTAGCAGATATTCTGTGGGAATAAACTTGTGAAAAATTGCGATTGGAGATATGGTAACTAACTCGGGAAACTTTTCACACATATTTACAGTGCTGCTAGTTTTTAAGATTTTGTTAAAATTTACTTTTTTCTCCAACGAAATTCAACACTTGTTTCATTTGACTTGAGTTTTCTCTTCAAATTCGACATTCCCTTGGTGGTTGAAGGTTCTTCAGGATCAAACATGTGTTCAAATATATTTCATCATTATCTATGTTTGTAGAAATTTCGATTTTATCACAAACATCTGCTGGCAGAACAGACTGAAAAGTATCTTCATCAATATCTTCCTCGTCAGTCAAACACCTACTTTCTTCTGAGAGCAACTGACAAATATCAATCGATTCTTCATCATCTGATAGTGTATAAAAATATTTCAAAGCCTCTTCTACAGTCCGGAATGGCTTTGATTGCGATATCTTATCAGCGTAAGGGATATTCACTAACTGTCGAAACACAAAATGCGCAGAAAATAGGAAAGTAATAGAATACCTTTTCACGTGACGTTCCTCAAAATAAGATATATACGAACGCACCTGCAGTTTTGCTGCAGCTGAGAATTTCACTTGATATTGTCCAGAAATGGTTGAAAGGGGGGGAAAGGGTGCCGAAACGAAAGTCAACAGTCATAAATATCGTCTTAGGACACACTGCATTTGATTGATTTTTGTGAGTGCCTCTTTCCTTAAAGGAACTGCGTCGTATGCAAATGAGTTTAAGAACGTTTTAAAGAAAATTGCAGACAAGTGGAAGTAACTCGATAAGATTCTGTTAGTAAAATTTTAAATTATGTAGTCTTGATAAAATTATTAAAGTTTTGGCACACACTCTGTGGAATATCTGCATACTCTTAGTAGGCTTGCATGACTTGTAGTCTTAGTATTATTACCAGAGAAAGATTTACAACATTCACATATTCTTCGTTTGTCCGATTTTACCTTGTTCAGGTAAGTAACATGTTATTATTATCTAAAAGTAAGAGTAATTCGCTTCTCTGTATTTGCTGTTTGCTACTACTCTGAATTTAAATTGAAATGCAATAAAAGTCGTTGATTTTAAAATATGTATCTTCCTTCTGATACATCTTTCTCTAATGCGTCTCATGTTTATTTGAAAATTATTTTATATGTCATATTTGTAGCAATTTAGGAGATATAACTATTCATAAATGAAACATTTCCATTGAAAGAGGTTGTCGTATAATAAGAATTTTATGTTACCAACATTTATGAACCATTTTTTATTAATTCTGAAAATTGCATTTATAAGTTAGTAAATACATAAAGTATTTAATATAGTTCATAATTAATTTAAGTAATTTAAATTCTATGAGAAGCTTTCGCTTATAAGCATTTTCGTCGCACTATATAGCAACAAGAGGGCTGTTGGAGACTGACCTCGTAATTTTGAGTCTATCTCAAGTAACAAAGACGCCACCTGAGCTGACACCACCTACATGTAACGTGCACTACTCCTCTACACGGCGGGTCTTCAGAGGCACCAGTACTCGAGCTCACGATTCTTCAGTCACGAGTTCATGATCATAACCACTAGGCTACCGCGGCCACAATATGCTTCTAAAGTAGGAATCTTCAATATTTAACACTTGGGGTCTTATGAATAAATTCACAATGATCCGCGGACCCCACAATTATCCAAAAATAATATACTCAGGAAATTTAAATCAGAAAGGAAGGTTTTTATTTACATGACTACAGCTGATTCTAAGGGAATGAATGATATTACAGATTTGAATATACATATTATCGGTTTCATAAACGTTAAATGGAAGTCGAATTAAAATACTTTGTGCGTTAAAGATAAAAGTCCACTTTTTCTTTTGAAAACTTCTGAGATTTTATGCATAGTTAGACTTTTCATATTTCAAATTATTTAAGATGCAATAATTTCTTAAGAAAATCTTCATTTAATTTTTTTTAAATCACAAATGGATGTAAATCATATCAATAAAATGTTTTAAATATCAAAAATAAAAAAAAATAGCGTTTTTCTTTTTTTCTTTAACAACAAAGAGCAGACAAGCAATTTTTCTGGAATTTGACTCAGATTCAAATGAAGGTTTGCTAAAATGCCTTCAGAGCGCCATTCGTGGTCAGCGGGCTACGGGTTAAAGACCCTATTCTAAAGTAAATGTATGCTTCAAAATTTATCTTCGTATAAGGATCTTTGTAGTTTTCTAAAAACAAAGCTTTCTTAATTGTATAATGTTTTAGTAGTAGATACTTACCATCCAGAACAATGAGCTGTTCTGGGTAGATGCCTTGAATTGGAAGATCGTTTTGATCTCTTATCCGAAAAGAAGGCTCATCCTTCCACAAGTAGGTCTCAACAACTGATTTGGCTGACATGTGCCTCAGACACGTATCATTCTTGCAGCCGCTGCGAGCAAGGAAGAAGGCTCGGTTGTGCTGAGAAAGGTCATCGAATGTCCGGTTGAAGGTGATTGCTGGACCCAAAAGCCAGGCCGTACGGAACAAACCACGAGCCGCTTCTGAAGCTCTGAGAGCCATGATTGAAGCTGCGCCGCTATCTGCTCCAAATACGGTCACCTGCAAGAAAAGTTTACAAACTTGCTATCAAGAGATTAAAAAAAAACATGAACATTATCAGAATGCTTTGATAGGAGCATATACATTATTCAGGAACTTAAAACAAGATGGAGCGGATCAGTTTTGTTATCTGTTTTATTTTCTGTAAACAAGCATTCTATTATTTTGATTGCAAATTGTGCTAACAATGGAAGTAGTTGATATGTCTTTTAGAGTAATTATATGAACGTATGTGTGTTGGTACATATAAAATGCATGCTTCTTGCTCATAGAGAGACTGAAATTAACAATAATTAATTATTTTTAAATTATGGTTAGAGGCAACTGAATGATTTTCATAATTAGGGAAACACACCCCGTATATTACATTTCCTGTATTAGTATTCTCATAGTGGGAAAATAGAGTTTTAGGGCTAAGTTTGCTCCCCAATGTGAACATAGAAAATTATTCTGGAAATTTCAATAAAACTTTAAAATGTCTTTTGAAACAAAGGTCGGGTCAGTTGAAAAGACTGTTAAGTCGTTTACTTTGACTGAGATAATGAAGAAATTTTATCTGTCTGAGTTCCTGTTAGTGGGATCTTTAGTATCTTTTCTGGAACTTTAGAAATCTGATTTATATAGTAAGTACATTTTGCTTTACTGTAAATAATCTGTCATAAAAAATGTTTGAGGATATGCTTTAATTTTTCTTCTTATCTGCTTGATATCTGCTTGTCCTTGTATATGAATAAATTTGTTATTAAAATAATTGGAGACGTCAGCTGCTTTTCCTCCCCTCAAATTTGTAGCAATACGAATAAACAATAATCATATTTGTTCTTTGAAATATATTCCCTATGAATTTTATTTTAAATCGCATTTACTCTATTTGGCCGAATACAATGAATAAGTTCATTTTATTTGGTTCTTTGATTTTTTATGAGTATTAATTCTCAAAAAAGTTAATATTTTGTTAATTTACTGCCTGATTGTATTTCTCCCTTATATGAATCTGCCTACGTCGGTTCCCCGAATTTACATTTGCTACTACAATTCTCACTTGAATATTACCGGAAATAATAAAAATGTTTTAATGTAAAATGTTCAGATATTTCCACTAAAATCTGCTTAATCAAAAGAAATTTCCTTATAAAAAACAATCATGAAGCATGTAAAAGATAATCTGTTGGTCTGGAAGATCCAGGATTGAAATTGTTTTTTTCCTACATAATCCTATCCATAAGACTAGATTGAATCTGATAGTTGTTTATGCTTCTTACTATTATACCAATAAAAGAAATATCGAGGTATTGTCTTCTGAAAGGCTGTTATTAAGTGTTAGACTCTTATTAAGTATTTAAGTTTGATGGAAATTCTCAGAAAACTGCCTCAAATAATCCGAGATGAAAGTGTTAAAAACATTAATTTTTTTTCAAGAGATGTTACCAACTTCATACGTAGTCTACTATTTTAAGTTCAATGAAACATGTAATACATTTAGATTAAACTGTAGTGATTTTAAAATATTTTTAGTAAACATTTTTCCTAACAATAAATGAATAAAATAAGTTATGATTTAAAATTCTGCAGTTTAGTTTTCTAGGGAATTTAGCTCTTATATATATTTTTTAAAATAAAAAAGGTAAGTTGTAATTTTGATTTCCTTTTGTTTTAATTAATGTACAATATTTTAGTGTATTGAATGTATTTATAAATGCATGTTTACACTAGTAGCTACTGACTGTAAATGGATTTTTCATAAAAGGATTCATTATTTTTTTATAGTAAAACAATTGTCAATTTAAGGTTCTTAAAATCTTATCAAAATTTTATTACTTATAATAAACTTAACTTTAAGCATAAGAGAAATATTTTAAACTAATTAGTAATTTATTGACAGTACATTAATCAAAATTTCCTTTACTTGGAACAAGAGTTAACTCTTTGGGGACGACAAATTTTGAGAAGAAACTACTCTTTCAGACAGGACTTTCGTCTATGCTGTTTTCACTCTTTTTTGTTAACTATTGACATTTCTATATATTGCATAGTAACGACATTAAGAAAAAGTATTGTTGGCGTGTTAATGGGGGAGGATTTTACATCCCCCAAATCTGTAAACAATAAAGTCTGACAAAGTGATAGATTTATTGATTTTCATTTATTTGACACAATATGATGATCAGAAGGTAGTTTAAAGAAGGAAAGAAACTTTTTGAAAATAACTGATCCTGGGCCATTTTTACAGGACCCTTCCTACCAACTGAATTATCACCACCTATCGCTTAAGGTTAATCTAATTAATATGCATCTATACTTTAATTCGAAATCAAACTACTGTGGAAACAATGCATGAGTGTGTGCAAAATTGAAATAAATTCACCTCTTGGACAATATCATAAAGTATATTTCAATTTGAGTTGTTCTAAATTGATCTGTTACTGCCTTCACTAATATTAGCTGCCGCATTTTTTTTTTGAAAAATGGTAACAAATTGCGAGTTGGATTTACAAAACTTTGAAATTAATCAGTAACCGAAAATGTTGTTATACTTTCGTAAGCTTTAAGGAAAAAGCTCTCGACGGTTCTCTCCACTAATAGTCCTCTTAGGGAATATTGGGTTTTTAAAAATTATTATATTATAAAGCTTTCTCCCGAAGAAGAAAACTTGATCATGCAAATTAAGACATGTATATAAAATCTAGGCTTAGACTGCCAGCGGGAACAGTGATTAATTAAACTTGAAAGTTGTAGATATTTAGTAGCTGATAAGTGTAATATTTAAGTTGACGATCGGCACTTGATAATTAATCTAGATTAGGTAGCTAAGAAGGCAAAGCTATTGAATTGACGTAAATGTCCTAATTATTTAAAGTATTCTCATATCACACGTATCTCGTTAATTGATGTACATGTTTGATAATTGGGTGCATCTGTTAACTTTCGTTGATTGAATTTGCGTTGTTGTTGGTTCTGTGAATAAATTGAGTTATTTTGAAAATGGTGAGTCTTCGTACCATTTCTACCACACCTTTAGTCACGCCGGGCAGACCTTTACAAGCTGCTATTCATGGGCGTTATGATATCTAAAATTTGCAATTAGCATTTTATTATGTAAAAGAAGCAAACAAGAGAGAGAGAGAGACGTACTTTATCTGGGTCTCCACCAAAGGCTCTTATGTTGTGCTGTACCCACTGAAGTGCAACAATTTGGTCCCATAGTCCATAATTTCCTCTGGCATCTTGGGGCATCTGTGAGAGAACGTCAAGTGCCATGAAACCAAGGGCTCCCAGTCTGTAGTTGAAGGACACAAACACTGCATTCAGTCTCTTCGCCACTCTTCCTGAGGGACAGATCCCTGGCTCATGACCACTGCCCCACTGTAAGAAGCCACCATGGATCCATACTAGGACTTCAAGGCCTGCCTGTAAGTATACAGTGAGAAAATTAACTTCCTATAATAGTACGCATTGACAATCAATATAAAATTATATATTTTATTTAAATAATAGTAGCATATATATTTATTTTTGTTTTTTATCCTGAAAATTCATTATATCATAATATTTGGATAAGTATGTATTAATATATTTATGAAACTTTCCAATGCTAATGAATTTTAAAATTTGATAAATCTTTGAAGTATCCTTTACTTATACTTTTTACTTATTAAATGTCTGTAATAAGTTTTATCAGGTCTTATAACAGTAGCTGAATCTGTTATTATATTCCGCTTCCAGTGTTGTTATTACTATTCTTAGTATTGCTTTTTGTTAGCTCATATTTCGAACCCTCATTAATACAATCACATATCTCTTGTTTTTGTATATTTTTAGTAACTTTTAATATTAGTATTCAAATATAAGAACATGGAGAAAATCAAATTTAATTTATAAAATTCTCCTTTATAAAGTAACGTAAATTAATAAGAATAATTAAATCGACTTGTGTATTTAAATAAAGAATATTATTTAATTTTTTTATTGAGCTTATATGAATAATTGTTAAAAATACTTTCCACCTAAAATTAAAATAGAAATTGTACAAGAAAATATTTTGAAAATTTGTTCAAAGAGATCGTAAATGATTTTGAGTTTTTCATATAAGTAGTACAATCTGTTGTAGTAGTTATAGCATGAATTTGATTTATTTATTTAATATTCAATAAATAATAGTATAGAGGTTTAATTTTTAAGTAATAAAGAAATAAATCTAAATATTTTATAAGAATTTTATAGTTTTCAACCTAAAAAGAACTTTTGCCATTCTTAGCTTGAATGAAAACATATGCTTGTCTATTCCGCACTTTAAAATTACTACATCAAAAATACAGCAATCCCAAATTTTCAGAAAAATTGAAATGACTAACAAACCTACTTTTCTTTCCTTCTTTACACCTTTTTTTTTTGGTCTTTTCGGAAAACTGAAACTTTTTACACAAAAGTTATATTTTTCCTCAATAATGTTATTATTATTATTTTTCCTAAAATTCTTGTGTTTCCAAAAATTCTTGGATATATTGAAAATAATAAAATAAAGTGTTTGGAATTTATGTCGCTTCACAAATTCTCTTCAAATTTTATATCATATACTTTTGCATTGAATCATCTATAACAGAACTACAAAAAGCCTTATGGGCAAAATAAAAAAAAAAAAACAAAAATAATCTTGAAGGAATTCCTTATTCTAAGCAAAAGGCTACTCTAGAACATGAATACTTTTTTTCAAATTATTTTGTAACAACTATTTGTATGCAGGGAAAATATATGATGCAGCACTTTCGATGAAAAGTTCTTAGTCATTTACCTGCACTGAGCCATGCAATGTTCCGGAAGATATAAGATAAAAAGAAATAAAAGTAGAAGAGTGAAATTGAAATATGAGATGAAAATTCGGTATAAACTACAGAAATGCCTTATGCGACAGAACAATAAAAAATATTTCTGTTTTGACGTTTTGTGAAACATTCCTTGTTAGCACAACAAACGTATATGGCAAACATTCAAAAGAATTGAATAACAAGAGCGCAGGAGAAAATGTTTCTCTGGAATTGTTTTTTCCGACTGCAGCATTGGAAAAATAAAGCAGAAGCGGTAAATATATGAAAGATATTTGCGGCAAAGCGGCATTTCTCAAACAAGGTGGAATGAATGAGGGCGCAAATAAATAATTTCAGAGAGACTGGAATCGTGATACAAATATAGATGGGCAAATTTAAACTTGAGAATTCAGTTTATTTCTTAATTAAAAATAAAAATAAAAACATATGCATTCAGTGAAATATTAGTATAAATGATGGCATATTACAGTGCTTCTCAAACTTTCAGTATTTGCCACCCAGTATTCAATCATAATTTCCATCAATTAAACATAATTAAAACAGAATAATTAAACAATACCATACTTTGATGCTAAAGCTATAATACAATTTTAATCTCTCAAATGCCTCCGGCGTAAATAAATGTCTTGCTCAGCTAAAGCAGTAATTATCCTGGACGTATATATATACACGTTTCCGAAGTACGATATTTTATGTGAACTGTTGTCTATAAAATTATTCCGCAGGCTTTGGAGTGGAATAAAAGGACCCGGTGAGTGTTTGTTAAAGATTTACTTGTTTCAGAGAAAAAAAAAATTGCTTATTGATTCCTTTCCCCCCAATACATCAAGCATGCGCGCTTACATGGAAAACGATGGTATAGGGAATTGAATCGCGAAAATTTTAATGGGCAGTTTAGAGATTAATTATAAACTGTGCAAAAAATTATAAATATAAGAGTTAATTTTTGTCTATAAATTTATGTATGACAAGACCATGGGATCGCTGGTAATTATTAAACTTGATCTTAACGTATTATTGTTAAATTAATTATAAAATAAAGTGTGTAATACTGATACATAAGCGTATTATATCACTGTAAATGAGTATTTTATTTTTTATTATGTCAAAATGTATATTGTTTGCTTACTTTCAGTAAATTGATATTTTTTTAAATAATCTGTTTCTGAATTTTCAATATGCGCGTGCTCCCCTAGAGATATAACGTCCCGTTAGGAAGCATGCCCAATAGTTTGAGAAACGCTGGCCTATTATATTCAAATCCATGTATATACTGTTTATTGTAAGAAGGTATAAATGAGTCTTTAGAATATCTCAAGGTAAAAGTAAATGAGATGTTTCTAAAGAAATGAATTAGCATATTATACTTTGGAAAATAACTGTTAAGGATTTTGAAATTATCCTTTTAATTCTTTCAAGTATTTTATTGGCAACATATAAATAACATTAATAATTTGATAAAAATTTATCTAATATGCTCTAATAACATTAGAAGAGCATAGTATAAATTAGGCATATTAATATTTTACGATTTTTTGAATATGTATTATACCTCTATCTCATAAAAAAATGCTATTTATACACACATTATTTCGTAATCCTGCGAAAATAAAACAAATACTTAAATACAGTAGCATTATTTTTGATAATTTATGAAACATTATTATTACAAAACAGTTCTGGTAAGATTAAATTGTTATAGCATTGCGTTCTTATTTCTTATGGTATCCGACTAATTGCGACAACTTTTTTTGAAAAAAAGTGGATATGGGTATATTTTTGTGATTTTTAGATTTATTTAGTATATTTTAAGGAAAAAAATCGTAAAGTTGAAAACAGAAAAAAATTATTATTATTAAAAGGAGAAAAGACTGGTGAAAATGTACAAGAAATTACATAAACGGAGCCCGCTGTGTACAAAAACATTTTGAACAGATTCTCCATTTTTCAATTTTAATGTATTACTTTATTATTCATGTTTGAAATGACTATCAGGATAAGAGATATTTTAATTTTTACAAAAACTAGAGTACTCTATCTTAGTTGTTATATGAAACTGCTTCAAAAAACACAGTGATTACATTCACATAAAGGACTTTAAAATTGAAATAAAACAGTGAATGATAAATCTGAAAGTCAAAACACTTTTACTCTTATATAAAATATTCACAAAAAATTTCAGCAAACTATTTTTAAAACTTTTTGAACCATCGCTGTCCCCGTTTGAGTTTTTAGAAAAAAAAACACATTTCGAGTAAACCTCATCTTAAAGTTGACATCTTGTATAAAGTTATAGCATCTTCTTTTATTAAAACACTTGTAATTTTTGTTCTAGTGAATGGAAAATAAAAAAGGTTGGTATTTTTATTAAGCTAATAAGATGGCCTATAAAATAAAATTATAAAAAAATGTGTCAATTTTTGAAAAAAAATCATGATTTTAGGCTATTTGGATACTTTAAGTAGGTAATTTGTATGAAAATGTATCAATACAATTAAGTATAAATTTCACTATTATCGGTTGATTGTTTTTTCAATGTCACATTGCGAGGACTTTACACGAAGGACTTTGTTATTTTGTTTCTTGATCAAGTGATGAGTACAAAGCCTAAAATGGTACCTCACAATTCAGACTACCACACCACGCAATGCGAAGATTTAAGGTGTAGATAAATTTAAGGGGACATGGTACGATTTACGCAAAAATTTTTAATTTAAGGATTTTCAAAATTGTTTTGATAGCCTCCTATGTATGTATACCATGTTAAGCATATTTTGTGCTCACAATTTCATAAAAAGCTAGCCATATAATTTTTTAAGGAAAAACTTAAGATATGTAAAGTGATTTTAAAATGCTAATCCTCCTACAAAAATGTACGTACATGCATGAAATTTGACTTACAAGTACAGCAATCTCTAAATAATAAAAGCTGGTATGGGTTTTTCGTTAAAGCGATTAGTATTCATACAATACTTCTTTTATGAATGTTTATTGAAAATTCCTTAAAAAAATGTTTAAATTCTGAGTTCAATTATTTTTTAAAAAAATAAATATTGCTTTGATTCAAAAATGCATACCAACTTTTTTTAAATGTACTATTAGCATAGGTAAAAAAATTTCAAAGCATTAGGTGCAATAGAAAAAAAGCCTTAGCATTTTAAATGAAGACAAACTAGTTATTTTATCTTTCTGAGATAATTCAGCTTAAAATTTTGATTTGTCATAGACATGTGAATAAAAACGAACGTGAAAGCTTTCAGAATTCTGCGTTTTTTAAGTTTAGAGCTTTCAAATTTTGTGTGGTTATAGAAAAGTATATAAAGAATAATTTAGGCTAAACAATTTAAATTTGAATTTTTGATCGATTTTGGTCAATTGAATCGTACTGTGTCCCCTTAACGAATATCAGCCCTTCTAATAATTAGAACTTGATTGACACTATAACTTGACCACAATGCTGGTCGCAAGTTCGTGATCATGACCACTCGATTGCCGAAGTCAATTGCAATTCATGGATGACTTTATTATTAAGTTAAATTAATTTATTTATTCCAGATACATGTAAAATTATGCTAAAAAGGAGGCAAATTTATTTCATTTAAGATACCAGCTTGGAAATGAAACCCTCATTCATATCGGAATCAGAAGAAACATCAATTCGGTTAATAAACTTTATGAATTCCGTCAAATATAAATTAACAAAATATATGTGAAAATGGCATTTTTGAAGTACTGTACTTTCAATTATATGCTTGCTGAAAAACAAAAGAAATAACAGTTACGGAAACTGATTTTCGAAAACTAGAATTACTTTATAAAAGCAACCTATCCTCCTGGAAAATACTGAATTTCAAATACAACAGACATTTTGTATTTTGACGGCCCTGGCTTAAATTGAAAAACATTTTCAATGAACAATAATATTAAAATCTTCTTTTAAAATTATAGGCGTATCGATTGTTTTCAGGTAATTTCTCAGCTCCCAAGATAAGATTATTAAATTGTTATTCTTTAGATGAATGATATTAATAATAAATACTAGGGGAGAAGGAAGAGCCCCGTGTCCACCTAATGGTAGACCAACCTCCATTCTTCAAATTATACAACTGTTCATATTCATTGCACAAATCATGGTAAAACTGTAATTTACGGATACTTTTTTTTTGCGTTGAAAGGTAGTGAACCAGAAGTAAACTATAATTATAGCACCATCTGTATGACAATTTTGGAACAAGTATAATTTAAAGTATCCGTCAACGTTCAGAACAGTGATTTTGAAAAAAAAATTGTATAAATGAGTATTTTTTTTACATTTAGTTCAGTTGAATTAAAATAAACAAAAAAAGTTCGATAATACTAATACAATAAAAAATTATTGAGCCACAATTTTTGGGAGAAAAATGAGTAAGTGTCGTATTTTCAAAACATTATCCCCTTTTAGGAAAACTATTTCTATAATAATTATATTTTAAAAACCGATGTTCAGAACTTGAACATGGATTTTTGAATTGTGTAATTTAGAAGTGGATTTATCCATATTTTAGTTGCTCAGAGTAGAGAAATTTTAACAAAAAACACGGACACAATTATTTCAATTGATAATAACTGAAAATAGTGTGAAGTTTTCAAAACTCCTAGTTCAAGTTCTGTAAATAAGTCTCAGCTATACATAGCCAAAATATTATTAATGTAGTACATTTAAATAAAAATATAATATTTTGAAATATGTCATTCACATGTTTCATGTTTTTGTCAAAAAAGTGCTTTTAAATAATTTTTCATTGTTACAATATTACTAAACTAATTTTATATGCTTATTCTAATCGAGACGACTGTAAATTTCAAAACAATTATTCACTTATACACTTTATAAAATTATCTTTCTGATCTTAGACGGTTAACTCAGTAGTGTCCAACCCCCGGTCTGTGGATCAAATACTACCGGTCCGCACAAGAAACATTACATTATTTCCCTTTTATTTACTGTGGTATATTTTTTTGGATTTGGGCTACCTTTTATGAAAACCACTTTATATTCCTTGTTAAATCACTTTCTGTTCATTTTTTGGTAAAGCTATATTTTATTCTGAAGTCACGATTAAATACAATGGAATTAAATACAATGGAATTAAATACAATGGAATTAAAATTATTAAATCAAAATAGTCTAAAATATAAACAATCAACGTCCTCACTCTCAGCGGGCCGAGGTAAAATTTACAAACTTTGTCCGGTCTGCGGCGATAAAAAGGTTGGAGAACAAGAGTAAATGTAAAGAGTAAAACAGAAAAGTATAAATTATGTGAAAAAGTCATCTATAAAACATATTTATAAATATTTTTCTAAATATTTTTCTTGATTACTATCTTTTTCTATGTGGCCAGAAACCTTCTGTCATTACATACATACATACATACATACATACATACATACATACATACATACATACATACATACATACATACATACATACATACATACATACATACATACATACATACATACATATTATATAAAATTGTCGTATATTATGCCTGAAGTTTTACTGAAATAATTGCATAAGGTATCATAAGTATTCTTAAAAACTTTTTGGAGGAAAAGAAGAGAAGATACTCATGATTGTAAGGGACACAAAATTAAACTGAAATTGTCCTTATACGGATTTCCTAAGCTATCAAAAATCTATCCCACTAATTATCTGTTTCAGAATAATCAAAAATAGTTCTTGTACCATAACTCTATCACGTAATCACTAATTTCCTAATAAATGTGGTTATGCATTATGTTTTAATTAGTTGCAATAAAGAAATTGTCATTGCTTTTCACAACTAACTATCTGATATCATTCTAATTATTGAATCTTAATGCTATCATATGTTGATAGAAATTCCTTGGTGTGTTATTTTGTGTATTGTTATACATCATGTGCAGTAGTATATTATTATACAATAAAACCTAAAACAAAATCATTTGAAAATATTATTTTGAGTAATTAGTAGTATTTACGTAATGTTTCAAATATATTGATCATTTAGATGTACTTAAAAATATCCCTTAGGAGTACTTATCTCCAAACAATTTCCATTATAAACCATGTAAACATCTTAAAATATCATAATCATTTCCTCCTTTACAGTAGTAAGCGTCTAATATTATTTTAAAATAAGCTTCTGAAGAGTGGTACATAGTACATTTAATGTAAAAGTATTTATAATTATTCCGCAGATTGCGTTGTTAATGAAAATAAATAACATAAACTGTAATTTGGAACTTAATTTTCTTAAAAAATATAATCTACAGAAGCACAGAAAAGCAATTACCCCGTATTTAATCGAAGTCCCAATTCTCAAAATGTTTACCTGAATACACGTTTTTGACAAAGAAATAAAATATATATATGTATGTAAAACGCTCATCGATATCCCATTCTCTAAAAGTTTTAGATGGAAATTCCTTAGTGTGTTCTTTAGTGCATTGCTATACATTACGTGCAATAGTAAATTATTATACCATAAAACTAAAAACGAAATCATTTTAACATTTTACTTTGAGTAATTAGTAGTAGTAATAAATTGAATTTTTAGATGTATTTAAAGGTATCATTTGATCTCCAAACAACTTTCATTATAAACATAGTAAACATCTTAAAACATGGTATATTAAATGTAATTTGTTTTACAATTATTCCGCAGATTGCGTTGTTATTCAGAATAGTGTTTCTCAAACTTTTAATATTTGCAACCCAATTTTCAGTCATAATATTCATCACGCCCCCCCTCATACAACAACTATGTATTGAATGCAATAATAATGTACTTCGTCGCTAAAGGTACAATGTGACTTCAATTACAAACTGCACAAATTACAAGATAAGTATTATATTTCGTGTATAATTCTGACTATGACTGCCCATGGAAGTCACTGGTAATGACTAAATTCGTTTTTTTAAAATTCAGTATTGATAAATTACTTATCAAATACTTTTTGCCAAACTGATTCATTTATTAGTATCTTATACCAGTGTAAACATGTATTTTATTTTTTACTATGTCAGAATGTATTTTGTATTGCTTCATTTTTGTAAATTGACAAGTATTTTAAATGTTTTATTTTGGCGCGCCGATCAGATTTAGAGTAAATAACATAAGCTATAATCTGGAACTTAATTTGCGTAAAAATATAACATACGGGGGCAAAAAATGGCAATTAGTGTATTTACTCGACAATAAGCCACAACTCCCTTTTCAAAATATTTTCGGGAAAAAGTGTGCTGTTATCGATTCTAAGCTGCACCTCCAATTCTCTAAGCATTTTTGAGAAAAAAAAATTTTAATTATTTTTAAAATTTTAAGTGTGTATAAAATGTTCATCAATATCCCATATTTAAAAATTTTTAAGAAATTTAATGAGGAATAGTAAGAAGTAATTAAAGTTTATTTCGATTATACCAATATTAAAAACTTCCAAATGCGTACATGAACCTATAATTACTGTAACTGTCAATGATACATTTCGAACAGGATTCGTCGCTAACATTTTCACTGCTGACTTCGATAATGGCGCAGCGATATCTTCCGTGTTATTTAATGTATGCAACATTTTATTGTTATTTAACATATGTTATAAGCAACATTTTATTAAAAGAATATATTATAGAAAAAAGTAAAATAATTATAAAAAGACGGTTGATGACTTACTTAAACTATTTATACTCTTTCTTTAAATGTTTTATTTCAATTACCGTAAAATCCGGCGTATAACGCGCACTTTTAACACAAAAAAATAAGATGGAAATTTAAGAGTGCGCTTTATACGCCGGTATGAAAACGATAGCTTTAAAAATAACAAAAGAGATGAACATAAAAAAAATTTTCTTCTATTTGTGTCGAAATACTGTTCATTTAAAAGAAAATATTTGCTTTATGAACTAAAAGAGATGTAGTTCTTTTTTCAAAAATTTGGAATAATACCTCGAATAAATGACTTCAAAACATAAGAGCAATGTATACTAATGTTTCAGATTTCTTCGTAAAAAAGGGGGTGCGCGTTATACGGCGAATATACATAACAATTAAAAAATGCAGCTTGAAAGTATGGGTGCGCGTTATACTCCGGTGCGCGTGATACGCCGGATTTTACGGCAATTATTTCTATTATTGAGAAATGTGTTACAATTATTGCAATACATTCATCATGTGTACGGTTTCCGTTTCTCCCTTATTTTTGAACTACTTAAGCGGCTAAAATTTCCCCTCCCCCAAATGTTGCAAAAAAATTGCACATTTTTGTATTGCATATAACTAAGCAAAGTACTTAACAGAATCCGAAAATGGAAGAATTGTATTTTGATTTTTAATATTAAAGTTTTCACACTCTTTTTTATTTTATAATTGTGGAATACAAACCCCCCTAAGCATTTGAATTTTATAAGTACACTCTTCTTGCTATGAATAATAATTCAACTATTTTAAATACTTTTTACTATCATACTTAGGAAAAAAAAATTATATTTGTAGCTCTTTTTCAAACGGTTGAGAATTTGTGTATGTGTTGCATAGTATATATATGCACACCTAATTGGAAGCGTGGTGTAATACTCAGTCTTTCATTGCAATGGGGACAGAAATAATATAGGATTTTTTTGATTATCTATATTCATTTTCATTTCTTTTCAAGCAACAAATTGCACAGTGCATTGGTAATCCATGTTTATTTTCGAGTATTTTCAAGAATCTTATAGTTCTTGCAGGCACTGAAAAATTATCGTCTTCACTCCCAAAAAAACCTAGATGAGGAGTTTTACAGTACCATGCACAAACAGCATCTCTTAAAATCTTGAGTACTAATAATCTCACAAGAAGATTTAAAAATATGTGCAAATCAAAGTTAAAAAGAAGAAAATATTCAGCGTCCACACAGTGTACGGGTATACCAGTTAAAAGTTTAAACATTTGTAATAAGAATATCATCGTGTAAACAGAATACAATAAATCGTTGACCTTCATTTAATTCCTCAATTGCTCGATACGAGTTCCTGCAGATAAGTGAAATTGATTTGTCGTTGAATCATATGTAATACATATAATAATAATTGGCAGCATGTGATGTCTTATGTTTGCCACAACTCATAGAGATCATCAATTTACGCATTATGTGTGCGTGGGCGGGTTAATCACTGCATTATGCATAACTAATCTTCATATCTAATTATCGATGAGCATAGTTGAGATATTCTAAATGATAGTGATTATATTGCTTAATATGTATGGAATCGTAACTGTATTATCTATATAAGTTAAGTGCCCGTTGAATATTTAATGTCGTAATAGCAAACCATTTTGTATTTTGTTTTAAATTTAGTAAATAAGATTTACATTTTGAAAAGGAAAAGGAAAATGTAGGAACTGATACTGAACAAGATATTTTTCATGAAAAAGATAAATAATTTATGAGAGAATGAAAAGTAAAGCATGAAAAAAGTTGAAGTAAGTTTTCTGAAATTCCTTCAAAATCGAATATGCTATAAAATTTTTATATATGTTATTCTCGAACGCATCAAATTACTTTGTAAATGATTAAAAAATAAATCGTTGTTAGATTTTCAAAATAAAAAAATATTTCTGAAATATGTATGTGCTCATATAATGATAAATTGACTATCACATACATTTGTCTCTGAAATATACCTTTATTTAATATATAACTTAAGCTAAGGGAAAATTAGTAGACGTGTGTATGTAAAATTATAAAATAAAATTATATTTACCGTTATACAGCAAAATAATTCTTGAGTGCATACTCGTATTATCTATTTTTTAAAATCAGTTGCATACATTATAATCAAACGAACGAGTATTCAACGTTGGAAGTAAAAATAATTCTTTAAATCGTAGGAATAACTATGTGCTCCTAATGATTAAGATTATGTAACTATTATGCAAAAATAAAGCATTTGACAATTAATAAGGCTATGGTAAGTAATAAAAATAAGTTCATTTAAAGTTAATTCAAGAATTTTCTGCTTCAGTATATTATAATAATGAGATGTAAACCTTAGGTAAACAGACGTAGAACAATTAAATTATTTAATTTAATTAAAATATGAAAAAAAAAAAAACTGTTGGAACTGAGTTTTGTAGAAAACATTTTCCTTGCTTTTAATATTTTGTAATCAAAGTACACATTAAAATAAAAACCCAAGTTCAAAATTCATTTCTTCCAGCAAAATAAAATATAATGACATTGAGCGGAATATGGAAAAAATATATATATTATTCATATCATTCAGTTAAAAGCGTATTTTAGGTGTATAATAGAGGCTTATTATGCACTTTAAAACATACAAGGTGATGTACCTAGAGATATGCCTTTGAATGGAGTCAAAATCGGTTGCTGTGATTTACGTACATTGGAGACGAACCGTTATAAGCGATTGAATTGATTATTATATTCAAGAAATTAAACGAAAAAAATCAATGAGTTAAATACTCTTTAGTACAGATATCAACTTTATTAGACTGATCATTGACTAGTAGGTTTTCGAAATTTCTCCAGTGGCATCCCTTGCCTTAAACTTTCTAAATGGCGAGATTGATGGGACTGATCCAATAGGCTTTAGAAATGCAAGCTCACCACAGCTCAAACACACTATATTGGAATGCAATCGAAGTATCGTTTGGGCTTAAGAAGTGCTGGTGAAGGATGTAGAAAGAGAAAAAGTGGGGTAAAAAAACGAGGCGTAGAATCTTTTGACATTGCTACGTAATATCAGTGTCACGAACGATAACCAAACGGGTATTACTATCAAATTAAATGTCATTTCATATAACCTCTGGTTGTCTGTCTTTGAAGCGGCTTACAGTAATGAATGTTAAACTTCAGTCCTTAACATCTCCAGAAACGTGTTTTACAGTCTTTTGATATTAATTCAAAACGGGTCTGTTTGCTGAAAGCATTTCTACTCATGTCCTTGAGACTCCAAGATGAATGCCACTTCATCACTGTAAATGCACCTATCGGTGGGCGGTAATGTGTGACAGTCAACGCACAATCCCCAATGACCTCAACCTGCCTGGTTCATTGAGTCACCTATCTCAGTGAGTCGCTCATCTCAGCTATGCATCAGTCACATTTCGGATTGCTTGTAAATGCGCAACGGAGATTGTGCGGCAAATCGGTCTGTCACATTTGTCGTCGGGCTCTACTATTGTTCTTGTTGCAATCTATTGGACATTCTGTACGCTATTGTTAAACCAACTTTACAACATCACAGAAATGTAGAGTCACATACGTCCAAATATCGAGCGATTTTGTGGACACGGTTTTATGCTGTTTATATGTAAGCGAATACATGTCATTCGCACATTGTGGAAACGATTTTGTAATTTATTGTCTCGTTTGAATGTTGATATAAAACTCCGACTACATCAGAAAAATCGTATGTTAATGTGTTTATTTATTTATCATTATTGGAATGTAAAATGTAAGATTTATTTTGAAAATGGACCTTATGGAATGTTAGATGTCTTAAAAGATACATAATTGCACTTTTCGAGGAGAAACATTCGTATGAACAAACTATAAAGAGGTGTAAAAATACCGGTTATTACGTTTCAACAAAAAATACAGTTGAACCTGTTTTAGTGCGGTAAATAGAGACCACATAAAAATAAACACATAAAAAATATTCAAAAATTTCATAAATTTTTACATATAACAAACTAATTCCTGGAAATATTATTCCTTCCGCTTCAAGGGGGGAGGGGGCAGGACTCTAGGAACCCAAGGCCTGACTAACGCTAAATACATATTTACCTAATTTATAAAATGTTAAAGGTGAAACCTGACTTTCAGGAGGGGGAGGATCCTAACTTTCTCTGTTATGCCACAGGCAAATAGATAGAAAACATTACAGTTGCGTCTAAGACATTGAAATTCATACACCGCATAAAAAAAAGATCGCACATAAAAAAATCACCCAAAAATAAAATCGCATAAAAAAGGACCGCACAGAAACAGGTTCTACTGAATGTATGATATAATAAATTTGAAATAAGAAAAAACATTTTGAAGAGTTTAAAAATAAAAACATGGCGACGGAACTTCATGCTAAGACTGTTCGAAAGCAGGCAACTATCAGGAAAGAGAAGTCTCTGATCCTAAAAGGAAATCTGTTGACAAAGATTCATTGCATCAAAATTAGAAGTGTCATCCACGCCACTGTAAGTATAATTGTTTATTAATATTGAAAATTACAAAAGATGTTTAAACCTGAAGTTCATCTACTTCAGCCAAATCATATTGCTGAAAGAAATACAAATTGTAGAAAAAATATGTAAAAAACAACAACTTGGAAATGGAAATTTGTTGCAATACTCGATGAAGCATGGGCATATTTGTTGCTGCCTTGTGTTTTTATCCTGTCATACATATGAAATTCAAGAGTAAGCACAGAAACGTACAATGAAAACAGAAGATTATAGACATTTATTACAAATGATGATCCCAGCATATAGCAGAAAGGGTGCGCTTCTTTCCATTCGAGATGGGAATCCATTACAAGCAAAAATGCGACTTCTTTTCCCGAAGAAAATACATCCAGGCCTTACTCGGGATTCAAACCCGAACCACTCCGTTACAAGTCGAGGGTCATTTCCACCATACTGGCTCAGCGGCATGGGTATATTTAAGTGACTGCAATAAAAGATCAGTTTTCCATTTTTCAACTGGCTGGAATGGCCGTATGAACTGGCTTCGTCAGTGTATAGAAAGGTTTCCTAAGATATTCATATTTGTTGAAGGATTTTGTTACAAACGGCATATTAAAAATAAAAAGTAAAAAGTCTCATAACGCCAAAATTAATTCACTCTACCATCAGCAAAATATTTTAGAACCAGTCTTTGAAGAAGAAATTTCAGACTTATAGGATAAGGACATTGACAAAGTTGAGTTGTAGATGGACAAAGCCTCTCGTCACATGTCTAAATCAACTGCCTCTTATTTAGCATAAAAAATCAAAAAGTGAAATGCAGTGTGCATATTCGTTGGAATACCTGTAAAATCAGCTGACGCTCCAACGGACTTTTGTGTGATTTCAATTAAATAAATTAAGCCTTATGAGAACGGCATCCAACGACACTGAAAGGAAAACTGTTTAAGAAGAATGGAGTGAAATGTTCATGAGAATACACTAAGAAAATTTTACTCTTATGGAAAATTCGAGCTAGAGTTATTGTAAAAAATCATGGCTATCAGATAGAAGCAAATCACCAGAAAAAGTACGGCATTTCTACATAAAAATTAATAATCAAAATCATTTCCATCAAGGACAAACGACCTTCTATATGTCCTACAAGGATGGTGAACAGTATCAGGTGTTCCGGTCGATCTTCGTTGTGTTTAAGAAGTCACAGAGAACAAATGAAAGAACCTAGCTAACAAATAAGGTGGTACTACATTCAAAATTACTTTTTGTTGGATTAAATATCCTATCACTGTTCTGGATAACTCCAGATACATCTTTGTTAGATATTGGGGTCTCATTTTCAAATTTTATTTTTGGGATTATAGCTGCAAATAATTCGATTTCAATCTGTAAGATTCCAGTTTAAATGCACCTGACAATTCTTCGAATGTGCTTGGTGGTGAGGGGCATTCGATACAATGGTGTAATTCTAAGCGCACTCTATGTTCATGATTCACTCATTTCTGCCAACATCGTCGAATGACAGCATCGCTCTGATCCCTGCATCAAGCAATACATTTTGAGAATGCATCTGTGAAACATTGGTAAAGTCTACATTTATAAATAGAGCGATATTTTCCTGGGAATCAGCAGTGGAGTAATCGCATTTTTATGCACATGAACGTGCTCAATTATAATGTATTTGGTCTCCAGATAGTCAATTCTTCGCTAGAAAAAATTAATTATTTGCATATTACGTGGTAAATTACATGTAGATGCACAATTTCACATCTTTCGAAAAACTCATTTTTGCTGTAATGGTTTTATTTTACTATGAATTTTTATTCAGAGTGTAAAATTATTTTCATGTAGTAATATTAAACTTTGTTTTTCAATTCTAAAATCATTCTCCGCTTTCATATTTCGAACACTAAATTTATTTAAAAGACAAAGTTAATCCATAAATTGAAACTTACTCTTTTCATTTGATGGAATGAAGAAGCTTTATTTACAATTTTTTTTTTTTTTCAAATTTAAACGTGATTTTCTCAAAACAATATTACTATGAAAAACAATGCATTTTTTCAATCCATCATACTAATTCACTTATATTCTAAATTAATAACCAAAAACTCTTGTAGTACCAAAACTAAAGAAATTATATGCATGCATTTTACTACAGTAAGCATTTCTAGTTGCATGAGAAATATAACGTACCCTCTCTTTTTAATCAGAAGGAAATCATTTTTTCAATGTTCAGGAATAAATTCAATTGCTCACCCTATCAAAGATAACCATTCTACGCCCTAAAGTGTCACTTCACATGCCTTAAATTCTATTAATACCCTTTAGCAATGTGTGATCCTCGCACATCGTTCATCTCTAATGTTAGATGCACGACTTCTCTTTCGAATTTTAACGATTTCCTTGTCTGTCTTTCGGAGCGTTAAATTACGAATTCGGTAACAAAAGCAACAAGTTCAGAAGAAAGTATTATTCAATTAGGACAGTCCTATCAAATGTGTTGCTACTTGCTTCTTTTTTTATTTCTTTTCAGTAATTTGTGTCCACTCGTTAGAGGAACCGCATAAGTAAATAGAGAAATAAGATTTTCTCATTAGTGAAGGTAGCGTGTGCAATCGACCTTAGGTTTGAATTAACGTCTCAGGCCTTTTTTCTTGTTGATTTGACGTTACCGACTAGGAAAAAAAATCCTGGATAATTCATTTAAGAGGTATGCGAAGTAGTTGACCTATATCTATGGTCTAACAACCATTATGAGATCATATGACACAATAAATTTATAAATATGAATTAAATTTGCAAATAGTTTTGGATTTTTAATACACATCATGAAAACTTATTTTTTTTCTAAACATTTTGCAACTATTTTTTTTTTTTTTCATTATTTATAATCGTCATAAAACCATTAAAGATAAAGTGATAATTAGATTAATATAATTAAAATGTACACTTGCTATAGTTTGCAATTTCAGAAATATTAGTTTTACAAAAAGATGTTTCAGTATTCTATAACTGTTTAACTAATGAAGGATTAAGAAATAATTATTAATATAAAAAATAATGAGAGAGAGAGAATTTGCCTTTTATATTCATTTTAAAAGAAATAAATCCATTATAGTTAAACAGAACCGTTGAATTTTAATGCAATAAAAATGAGTTGTGAAATTTAATTAAATAGTATAAAATAAAATTTTTAACTTACTGCCTTTAATGTTAACATGCATCTAAAATGTTTATGTCGTGTTGCTACAAAGTATGTCATTAATGAACTATATATATCAATATATTGCAAAAGCAATGAAATTTATGATTCAATGTTGTAAAATTTCAGTGGTAATGGTTCATATTGCCGTATTTACTTGAATCTAAGCCGCACTAGTTTTACTGAGTTCATTCTACGGGCGCGGCATATCGCATCGAAGGCAGAGCATTTCTTGGATGGGGGAAATTGAATGTTCACCCCATTCAAAAGCAAAAATACAACCGCCCATTCTGGTCACTTTCATTGATCACTTATCATATTCTGCAGTATTTAGTTTATCCTAAAAGTCGTTATCTGCTCGTGTTTAGGATATTTTTTGTATAGGTTTTCTTAAATCACCTTAATACTCGTATTAAAGATACCGGCAATAGCATCCAGACGAGTACACTAAAACGCGAATATGAAAAGGGAGGTAATTTTATTTGCAGAAAAAAATTTAATTTAATAGAACCACTGAACAAGCATTAAAAATTTCCCACAGATGAAACTAATATACGTCGATGGCGCAAGCAAAATTGTAAATTTTTGCTGGTAAATGTTCAAAAGTCTTAAATAATTCTTATAAGTTCTTCCATAATTTATTCTTTTAAAAAAATGCTGCATAACAAATGCATTGGATCGCACAGAAGATAATATCACGTGGAAAAACGGCGATGTCCGCACCAATTCTGAAGTAAGCTGTGACATTGGAATTGATAAATCATTTTCAAAACAAGATAGAGATGGTTAGAGTAATTTTAGGTCCATGTATGTATCAGAATGTCTTTAATGCAGGTAAAATAAATTAATTATTAACTTCTTATTATTTCTCAACAGAATATACATACATACATATATATATACATAAAACGTTTTAAGTGTTTCATTTATGCAATAATTAAAATTATTTCTTTTAGGAAGTATGAATTTAATTGTAAGTGTTCAAGATACATATATTAATGTAGTAGAAAACATTTGAATATACCAAAATCTGTTTACGTAAATTTTACCATTCTTATATATAACTATTTTATCTTTTCTTTAACCATGAACAAACTCTACTGGAGTTTATATATTTCGGACCCCTAAAGCTTAACAATTTATTTAAAAGTTTATTCAACCCAACCTCAAAAAATATTTGTTATGGTATAAAAAATGTGGCTTCTAAGATTTATGTGTATCATCTCAATGATCCATCACTAAGGAATAATTTTTGGAGTAAAATTAAATACGTTTTTAAATAAAACTTTTGCCGGGATTGCCTAAAGAGCCAATCACTAAACCACGTTGTTGAATAATGTGCACAGATTCTTTAAGTGCTTATACTAATGTTAACTAAGAGAATTGTATTTTTTTATCCTGTTCATTAGTTTTATTTTACATACTTCTGATAGGTTAATATCTCCTTACTTTCATTTCTTTCACATATTTAATCCCTCATATTTTCATTGATTTTACTTCATTCGAACATATTAGACAAGCATGTACACATGTTCTTCACACGAGTGAATTGAAAAATGCAGAAATAAAGACAGAAAGGTGAACAATTAATAATGGGGTCAAAATTCAATTAAAGGTGTCCGACTACGTTCGAAACCGTGATTTTGCAAAAGGGCATAAATGGATAATTTTCATGATATTTAGTGTCACTTAGATTAGAAAATGAATAGAAAATTGTTTTATGGACATTTTGACAAAAAAAACCAAATATTTAAGTACAATATTTTGGCCAAAAATTAACTTAGAATAATCTTTTTCAAAATGTTCTCCTTTTGTGAAAAATGCTTCTATTATAATAATTTTTTGCCTGTATATAGCTCAGATCTCTGTATAGAGGCCCAACTATGATTTTTGAAAAATTAACATTATTTTCAGAGTTAGAACTATTTGAAATAATTATCGGCATTTTTTTCTTTAAATTTCTCCCCTCTGTTGTCTTAAAACACGGATAAACCCACTTCTATGTTATATATTTCGAAAATTCTAGTTGAGCCTCTGTACAAAGATCTGAGCTATATACATGCGAAATATTATTATAATAGAAGTATTTTTCACAAAAGGAGAACATTTTGAAAAAAAAATTATTTTAAGTTACTTTTTGCCAAAATATTGTTTTTAAATATTTTTTTTGTCAGAATGTCCTTAAAACAATTGTATACATGTATTCTAATCTGAGTGACACTAAATATCAAGAAAATTATAAATTTAGGCTTGTTTTTAAAATCATGGTTCCGAACGTAGTCGGATACCTTAATATTATGAATAACTTTAAATGAAATGTAAATTAGACATTTTTAATGGATAGAACGGTTTTTCTACTAAAAAAATTAAGATGAAATAAATGAATATAGAAAATTGCGTGAAATTTTCCTGGGTTCTTCTATCAATCTATGTATAAATATTATACAAGTCAAATAGATTAATAATATTAACTTCTATACGGGAGACAAATTCCAGTAGAACCAGTGTTAGGGCATCTATAATAATAACCAAAATTTAAAATAGGTAGCTCTAATAGTAAAACGGCAATCTGTGTTTTGTGTAATATGCACCCTCAAACATGTCTGCCTAATTTTAAGTCTCAATGCAGTGCTTCTCAAACTTTCAATATATACGACCCAAATTCCCATCATAATTTTCTTCATACACCCTACCCCATACAATAACAATATATTGAATTCAATAATAATGTTAACGTATAAGACGTAAAGCTACAATACGACTTTATCTATAAACCGTACACATTATCAAGATAAGTATTAAATTTTGTATGTAATTTTGTATATGACAATCCCATGGGTTTAATAGTTGTTATTAAACTTATTCTGAACTTATATAGTATTGATGAATTAATGATGAAATTTATTGTACAGAATACGAAGTATACTCAGTGAAATGCTGTGCGGATTCATTTATAAGTATATTATATATTTGTAAACGTATATTTTGTGTTTTATTATATGTCAGAACTTATTTTATTGTACACAGTGAAATATAGTACTGATACGTTTACGAGCATATTATATCATTGTAATTGATTCATTTATTTATTTATTATATCAGAATTATTATTTTTTTGCTTCCTTTCAATAAATTAATATTTTTTTAAATAATCTTTTATTTTCGGTTTTTCGATATGTTCGTGTCTTTCCGGCCCTAAAGGGGGAGGGGGCGCTGCCCACAGTTTGAGAAGCGCTGTCTTAATGATTAACAGCACAAGAGCAGAAATCGTTGTATATTATACCACCGATTTCTCCCTTTCATTAAAAGCCGAACTGAAATACGTAACCCGTTCTTTGTGAATCTCCAATTAGCTTGAAAAAAAAACGTATCTGTTAAATTTGTAAAGGTCCTTATGCTCAAAATGGGGTCTTTATGTTTTTATTTTGCTCTCCCTACATGTCCTTGAAAGCCGATTTCTGTGAGATCCATTTTTTATCCATCTCTGTTTATCCAGAGATTCATGCCTGCCTGATTTCAAATACGTAGGTCATAATTCTAAAAGAGGATTATAACGCACCGATTACCCCACTCTCTTTGAATTCTCTTTTAAATCACTCAGTTGATGTAATGTTAGTGAAAAGCATTTCCAGCACTCTAAGACCCTACAGCATTGGATAAAAAAAATTGGTCTTAATGGTCTTTGGGCCGGAAACTACACAAAAAGCAACAATGAGAACTCCAATGAATTTTTTCTCAAGCCATACCGGTTCTTCAAATATACAGTAAAACCTGTTTTTCTGCGATAGATAGGGATCGCATAAAAGAAATCGCACAAAATAAATATTCGAAATATGTCAATTATTTACGAAATGTATGAGAAATTACTTCCGAACATAATAAATAATTACATTCCACATGGGGACATTTTTAAAACACTTAATTTCTCATTGCATACACGGAGAAATTTTCAAAATGATCATACATAGTTCACTGCTACTCATCGAAATCCAAAGCGCGCATCTTTCTGTGATAAATTAGTTCAAAATGGCTTTCGTGAAGATACAATTTAAATTGATTTATTCTTTGGCACCACATAAAGTAAGCGATAAGTTTTCGTGACGAAGGTCAGTTGGTCAGTTGCTTGCGAACGTCACGATAATCTTATATGCATGATTGAAGCTCTTTTTGGTATTTCACACTCCTATCAAAAATTACATATATCTATTTTAAGAAAGTGTTTTTCCGATTTGTTGTGTGTGGAAAGCTGGATCCCAGCATATATTGTATCCACAGTAAAAGAATCCTGTTCTTCATGTCCGTCTTCATAATGTATGAAATTATTGATAATGTCACTGTTATTGAAAGTTTCGTCTTCGTTCAAGTGAGTGCTGCTATTCAGTTGAGAGAAAGCAATGGAAGGTACATTCTGGAGAGACTGTTTGTAACCAATGAACATAGTATCTTGAAGTATATGTATTTACATCGATAGAAAGCATTGCAGGGGCGCCAAAACCGTTGAAATTCATATACCTCATAAAAAAAGCTTCGCCCAAAAAGAAATCGTACAAAAAAATCGCATAAAAAAGGATCGCACAAAACCATGTTTTACTGTATTCACTTCAAATTTGAAGTTATTGTGAGCATTGGTCCTTTTTTTAGAGCATTTTAAAATTGCACTCATAAATATAATCACTAGCGGTCCCGACAGACGTTGTCCTGTACACACGTCTTAAATCCGAAAATTACAAACTTTTTTGGATAAGTCGTAACAATCTCGACCATTTTAATGAATTTTTTTATAAAGAAATTTATTACAATATCTGACATCATCACATGTACAGTTACCACAATTCGACCTATCGATTGCGTGTGAGTATGTATTTACTATGAAATAAGTTGAATGTAGAATCTATTCTGAAAAGAAACTTAAACTTGTTTTGATTAACGGGTAAAAAAGATCAAACTCGAGAGCTATTTTCATAACAGGTATATTTTTTAATGCACAAAAAATAAATTTATCGTAATGACATTGAATGTACAATGTTTTTGGTTAATTCTTGAGGGGTATAAACAAACAAATGCGATGGATTGCCAAACCTCGGACATGCAACATATAATTAGCCGTGCAAAAAGCAAGGGGTTTCTAAATCTAAGCCACAAATTGTCATTGTTTGACCTTGTGAGTTATTAACGGTCATATTAAATACCAAGCGAATTGAAAATTGCAAACATTTCAATGGGCAGGTGAGTCTGAAAGAATCATTGGGATCTGTGGTAGAAGTACAACTTCACCTTGAAGTTTGCCACTCAAAATAGTGGCCTCAAGAATATTGACCATGATTTTTTTATGAACAATCTCGAGCCCTTACATAATTTTGGTGCATTTTTAACTAATTGCGATATCGGACCGAATTGTGAATCTGAATCCTTCTCGAATCCACTTTAATCCACACAAAAAATATCATTCAAATCGGTCCAGCCGTTTAGGAGGAGTTCAGTCACATAAACACGCACTGAAGAATTATATATATATAAAGATATATGCCGTATCGTGGCGAAATTAATAATCTTTCCTATAATGTAATTATTTTTTGTCTGATTTTGATAGAAAAATTAGATTGCAATTTTAAAAACGGCGAAAATATCGGAAAATTCTCCTCTCTTCTTTCTTTTTTTTCTTGCCACGCTTTAGCAGAATAAATAGCACACAGGTGTAAAACAATTATGCGTTTTAAGGTTTTTAATTAATATCTTTTTAACTAATTGCAATATTTGACCGAATTTGGAATCTAAATCATTCTCGAATCCACTTAAACCTCCACAAAAATATAATCCAAATCTGTCCAGCCATTAAGGAGGAGTCAGTCACATACACACGCACCGAAGAATTACATATATAAAGATTATTTGAAAAGATATTAATTATAAACGCTAAAAAGCATGATTCCTCTGCATTTGTGTAACAATACAGGCCCTGTTTGGCCAGTTTGGCTGAAAATCGATTTTTGACGCCAACTTACGTCATTTTTCTAACAATAATATTGTTGCAACAATGCAAGTGAATATTGAGTTGAATGTTTTTAATTAATATATTTTTAAGTAATTGCGATATGCGACCGAATTGAGAATCTAAACCATTCTCGAATCCACTTGAACCCATACAAAAAAATTTCATCAAAATCAGTCCAGCCGTTTAGGAGGAGTTTACTCACATACACACGCAGATATATTATATATATATATATATATTTTGAAAAGATATTAATTATAAACGCTAACGTG
>BMAV01001482.1:45561-60351 GCA_019973955.1 Trichonephila inaurata madagascariensis | reverse complement strand
CGAGGAGGAATAATAAATGACTTGATTTGAATACAATACGGAGAGCAACTGATTAATGAGAGACTGCCCTCCGACGGGCAAACTTTTATACGAGTTAATTCATCACAACCAAGACCGCGGGCGGTTGGAAAATGATTTCAAAAGCGGATGGCTTCCATTATATTCCATTGCATCGAAGATATTGCTAAGACTAAATTAAATGCTCTTTTGAAGTCTGTCTTTTGATCAACAAAGCGGAAAGGGCTTATTAGGTCATGTTTTATTTTGTAGTTTTGCATCTGTAGTGTTCTTGTAATTACATTTAATGCGAGTTTTTGTATTATTTATGTATATAAATATAAAGCAGTATCTGAGGATGATATTTAAACGTTGGGTAATTTTATCTATAATTGGTTGCTCTGGTTTCGTTTTATGGAAGTTTTTGCTTAAAGAAAAAATATGCTTTGAAAAGGAGTAAGATCATTTTTTTTGAGAAAATAAAGTAAGGATATTTTTAATTAGTAACAGACTGAATAATTAGTATGTACATTAATTGGTGGCACAATTGATGTGAGTTGGAATTTTACATATTATGCAAATTGCAAAACACCACGAGAAACTTTACTTTTTAGAATAATTTATTAAATACGTTTCATTCTCGTTTATAGCAGTTTGTGTAAACATCAATATAAACACGTGTATTTAGAGTTTAATACACTTTTAGATGTATGAAAACAGATTATTAACAGAGAAACATAAATTTATAAAATGTGTATAACTTAGGGATTGCTAATATTTCCTGCAATGTGCGTCAGAACATAGAAAAGGAAAAATAAATAAGTGATCACCAAAAACATGTAAATAAATTTAAACTTTGTAATATAATAAATAACAAAAATACTTTTTTTTCTGAACAGCTTCGGAAATTTTTCCTCTAAGTAAATTCATAAATGAATCAAATCACCAAATCAATTTTTATATATATATATAAACTGATATTTGTAAGAAATGCAACATAATGAAGGAATCATAAGAATGACAGGAAAATTGTAGGCAACGTCAATTAGAGAATTTTATTCAAAGTAGTAAGGTTTAAGCCATCTGTCAGCAGCGCCCTTTGAACTGATGCTAAATGTGTATAAATAGAGGGCTTTAGTGCACCTGTAATTGTGCATTATTTGTTAATTGCGAACGTTTAGTGGGACCCAAGTATGCTTCCACAACGAAATAGTGTGTAATTTTAATTAATAACGGAATTTGAATGGGGAAAAAGTCATCGACCGTTTTAAAGGCGGATTTACCTGTCACGCAATAACAACTCCCTTGTGCTAGCGTAACAGCTCTACTGTAATGTGAGTTTGGAAGCAGTGGACCGATGAGCATCGGAAAATTCGAAAAACTGGGAGTGGACGATGGAAGGTGACGTCAGAGCGCTATGAAAAACACCTGAACTGCGACAGGTGTATTAATGCCAACTTCTTCAATTCATCAACGTCTGCTGCACGGTGGACTGGTTGCGAGGGTTCGTTTATACAGGATCCTTCTCACGGAAAACCATCGATGACTGCATCAGCAATGAGCTCGTGGACTTTCGGGCTGAGGTTGTCTTTTCTGACGAATTCCGTTTCAATTTGTGGGACTATGATGGCCACATTCGTGTTATACGCTATTCAGATGAACGCTGCCTTCCAGGCTGCATTATCGAGCTCCGTACAGCCGGAGTTGGATTTTTAGGGTACGATTTCGTATCATTGACGTTATTAGCTGTTGTTGATTAATGATAATCTAAATAGCAACAGATACTTCCGGGAAATGCTAGATCCCAAAATCATTTCCTTCTTTCAAGTTATCACTGGAGCTATCTTTCAACAGGATAATGCTCACCCACATGTTGCGAGGAAAGTTTGAGGCTTCATTTCAGCCCAGCACATACAACTTCTTACTTGGTATGCGTATTCACCGGATATGTCACCTATTGAACATATGTGAGATTTGGTTGGTTGGCGAATTTCAGGCGTGTATTCAAAAAATGGAAATCACTTCCACAAGCTCTTCCATCTCTTTGATTCCATCCCAGGTCGTATAGCAGCACTCGTTGCATGGCGACTACATCAAAAGCTAATTTCAGACACTTAATATATATATTAGGTTCGGGAAAAAGAAATCCATTATTTTTTCGGTAGATGGCTGTAGTGTCAATATCTCGTGAAGTATCGATCAAACAATTTCAAATGTATGCTTGTTGTGAAGGTGACATTTCACGCTAAAAAAGTTATTTTGCTGTTTTTTGTTTGGTCGATTTAGTTTTGAGTTACAGGGTGTTAAAAATGGAAGTCAATAAAGATAAAATTCGGAACATTTTACAATTTCTCTTTGATAAAGGCAAAAATGCAAGCCAGGCGGCTGTAATTGTAAGTGGTGTTTATGGTGCCAATACAGTAATAGCTAATTACTTTGAATTTTGGTTTCGTCAATTCCGTTCAGGCATTTTTGATGTTAAAGTTGCCCCGCGCCTTTCATCAAAAATGTCGATAAAATCACAGCAATAATCGAAGTTGACCTGCATGTTAGAAGTCGTAACATTGCCTAGGAGTTAAAGATCTACTATAAAACAGTTTTAAGCCATTTGAACAAGTTGGATTCAAAAAGAAGCTCGATTTTCGGTGCCACACCAGTTAAAGCCAAAAACATGATGGATGTATATATATATATATATATATACACCAGCTGTGTTACCCACCAACGGCACTGGGTAGGTCCTAGCATTAAGTGTTCAAATGTGTTAATTAGCATTCTTATAACTTTCACCATTTGGTTTAACACTAGAAAGTATGTCGGGGTCAATTTGACACTGGAGACTGTGTTTAAGGTGTTCTACTTTCTACATTTCTACAGGTAATTTGAAATATTTTCGTTACTTTTACACATTTTTCCCGGTGATTACACAGAAAACGTTTTGTGGTTCTAGGATAATTAGGAGGGATTTTCCCTTTAAATATACCTAGAACGTCGCCGGTGTCATTTCGACACCAAGGCAATTTATCATTCTAATAAGATTTCTTTCAACAAATCATAGTCCATTGAGTAGATACCATCAGTAAAACAAACTTCTTCAAGTTATATCGCACATTTTTGTTTTTTACCTAGGGTACAGTGTTATTGAGTTCACGCAGTGTACATAAATCAATTATACTAAAATTGTTTGTGTCTAAGTGTTTAGTTACATAATAGTTTCTTATCTGCTGATAAAAAACATTTTAATTCGAATTTTGAACTTAGTGCAGAGCAGACACCATGAAACAATAGTTCTTAGAAAAGGTCTATCCCCTGATGAAATTGCTAATTGGTTGCGAAAGCTTTCTGAGAATGAGAGAGAGAGAGAATTAGCTCTAATTTAGATTCCGATGAAGACATAAGATTGAATGAAACTGACTGCGAAGAATCTGAAGAAAGTCAGATGTAATTGATAATATTCCAGTAGATCCACATATATATATGTCGCTAGGGATGGCACAGAATGGCTACCGCATAATAGTAATGTTCCTGGCAGATTTGCGATTCGAAAGTTTTTGCTACAAAGCAGTGGTCCAATAAGCTTCATGAAACATAATGCAAACATCAGTTTTTTATGATGTTAAGGGTCATAATATATGATAATAACACGGAATAATATTTATAAGGCTTAAAAGTAAACCCTACTTATCAGTAGTCCTGCAATTATTTAGTTATTACAATTACTTTAAATATTTTATTTCGCGATGTCAAAATGACACCTGTGGACGTTTAAGGGTAATCAAAATCTCGGACGTTCTATTGTTAAAATGAACTACATAAATTTCTTAAATTGAAGAAGAATTACCTTTGCTCTCGTAACACCCTCCTCTAAAGAGATTTCTTCAAACCTTATTTTTAGTGTATCAATGCTGAATAAAAAATAAATTTATAAAATTAAATAAAACAACCTTTTCTCTGATTTCCAGTCTATGTCTAATACTTCACGAACGAAATTTTTGTTTATCGATAAGAACTGTAATCTTGGCGATTTTCAACTCAGCAAACGAAACACGCATACCGAATTTAATTACTGTAGGAAAACGAAAATATTTATCTACAATGCCTCTTACCCTCGCACCCCTCTTGGTATCGAGTTTCTTAAAACTCATTCGTAGCAAATCTCTAGGTAATATAAGGTACTGTGTCTAACAAATTTCAGTAGGTATAAAACAAGTAGTGATGTGCGAGTGAATGATTCGTTTTTCTCCTTTATATACATTACAGATACATAAAATTAAAAGCATTTATCACTTTTAAAAGTGTATAATTGCCATCAAACACGTGTATAACTTTTATCTGTATATCATTTGTGTTAACAGTTGTTGTCATCAATGGGAAGAAGTCAACTAGTATTTAAATGATAATTTCATGGAAATTGATAAAAATTCTGCATTAAAATATAATTAATGGGATACCACGTTATAAAATGCATTTTCTCCTTTAACTTGTATCTATCTTTCACTCTATAATATTTTACTTTTTTTTATCTTTTTAACTCATTGTTACATATTTTAATATTGTCACTTCCGAATATTTTGCACTCATTTCGTACAATATTTATTTTATTTTTATATTTCGATGGTTATTTAAAGCGAAGTTTATTATTTTTTCATCAAGATATTTTTCTTTGAAAATATTAACTTTTATATTTATTCGCTTAATTTTATGTTTTACACCTTATTCAATAGTATTAAATTTCCAAGCACAACCTTTATTTAAAAGTACCTATTCTTTTTTAATATAAGTTTTATTTTCAGTTGCCCTATAAGCACATCAGCGCATTATTTTTATTTTTGAGTAAGGATTTTTACAAAGGAGCTTATCTTAACTTTCATTTATAAATCCGATTAAAAATCTAGAATAATTTTAGATCGAAGAAAGGAAGTGGTATTATAAGTATATTTAGGCCGGGTTATGTGTATAATACCGGGTGAGCCAAAAGTACGTTTAAGCTATAAAAATAAAATAAAAAAATGAATAATGATAAAGAAGTGCAATTCACAAGAAAGAACCCACAAGAAAATCTAACTTTTTTTAGCAGCAAAAATAGTTTAGTCATGCTTGTATTAAATCAGAAAGGCGTGTTATGTCTAGTAAGATTCATGAAGAATGGCGCACTTTCATACTGGTCCAATACAGTAAAAATATTCCTATAAACCAGGGATAGCGAACCTTTCTGGATCAATGTGCCATTTTTTCTAAAGAAATGTTTAATAAGATATAGACGTGCTGTTAAATAATTTTGAATTGTGATTATATGAAAAATAAAAAAATGCTAAAAACTCAAACCTATTTATTTACTACGAAAGAATACATTTTGCATTCTGTAGTACATGTTTTAGCTATACGTGTAAGTCAATTTCTGTTGTTGTAAATTAGAACACAAATAACTTATATTAGGTATTAGAACACAAATAACTTATATTAGGTATTAGAACACAAATAACTTATATTAGGTATTAGAACACAAATAACTTATATTAGGTTTGTAAGATGTTACTTTTAGCAAAATGCATGCTGTACTGAAGTGATCTGCCGAACGGTTTCTAAGCCTGTCCTTAATATTATTCATCTCTGGAAATAAATGATTCGCAGGCATAGTTAGATGAAAATATAGTTAAAACATCAAGAGCACGCCTCTTCCAACAGTTAAAGTTATCTGGAATCTAATTCCATGTCTCCAAAATTTCGTTACTGGTATTTTTACTAATATTGTTTATTATTTTTTCTGTTTCAAACTAATACACATCTTTTCTTGTTTCAATAAATTTTTTTAATCCATGTTGAGATAGTCTGGAACTCAATCAGTTGCATTTCGCAAACTCTAGTTTACAACTAATCAAATTTAGACAAGTTAAGTTTATCAAATGAAGTCACATCAGAATACATAAAAAAAACTTGAGTGCTTCCGACAAATCTTTGACCTGAGAAAATCTAGCTGAAAATTTCTTGATTGAAGAATCAGTTTCTGAAATATATTCCTCTATAACTTTTTCTTCGTTTGGTTTTTTTTTATGTACATCTAAATCTTCGATGTATTTTTCCAAGTTTCGAAAGTACTTGCAGTCTCTTGTAATAACATCTTTTTTGAAAACATGCAGGTTAGCGTCGAAAGCGCGACTGAGGTGGCATGCCTAAAATATTGTGTCACGTGCCATCGATGTTACGTATGCCATTGGTTCGCCATCCCAGTTATAGAATGAATACCTTTGGTGAGGACAGAGTGATTGCTCGTGAGCGCGCGCGTTAGCAAAATGGCATTACCATCATATGTTCCACCCACCTCATTCTGGTGAACTTCTGGTTATGGGAAAATTTGAAGTCACTTGAGTATAATTTGTACCAGTCAAAATTTGGCCTAACTTAAAGGTTCTAACTGTCGTAAAGTCTTTGCAATTCATTCCAATATATTGTATTCAATTGTAACGGGTGGAATAAAATGCATTAAATCAATTTTAAATTCAAAAGTATTAAAATGAATGTTACAATTATATTGATCGCACATATTATCTAGAGGAAACCTATGTATAGCTCATTTTATTTATTTTCTTCTCTAAAAATTATTTATAAATACATTTTTAACAATCTTATTTATAATTACATTTACTTTGATAACCAGTTTTTCCTAGTTTTCAAAGAGTTTCATTTTATTTATAGATATGGTTCAAGTGGTATCAAATAAAACACATTAAACTAGATTTAATAATTGGTATTTGATACCACTTTTAAAGAACTTGCATATATTTCCCAAGATACAATTAATTCTCATAAACATCTTTAAGTTCTTAACTACATCTGTATTAAAATAAATTTTTTTCTCAGTAGGTTTAAAAAATTTATTAACTACAAAATCGTTTCTAGATTTGTTTTCAGTTAGTTATATTTATTTAAAGAAAAATACATTCATACAGGAACTTTTAATTACAAATGTAATTTTCACAAATAAGTCTATTTTACAAAATATAGCATAATTTGTAAAATATAAGTGTGTGATATTTAATTAAAAATGCTATACACTATTACGTCCACATTGAAAATATTAAACAAAATTTTAAATTTAAAAGAATTTTTAAAATCAATTTATAGTAAGAACTTATATCTCTCAATTTAAGATTAAACATTTCTTAAAACTCATAGAACGTAAAAAAGTATTTAAATAAAGAAATGTAAATAAAACTGAAAAAAAGAATATTGTAAATAATTTCAGATCTTTATAAACATTGTCGTTAGTTTATTCTAAAATTGAAACAGAGATATACATTTTCCGATTTCAAACACATTATACTGTTTCTTCCCAGAAAATGGATTTCACATCAAATGATTGCAATTTACATTTTCCTTAAAAATACCTCGTTTTCCTGAGACTTAAAATTTTATTTCTCGATATGTGTTTTCTTTGAAATGGTTTTCAATATCGAAACGTACCTAAGAGACGGGCTTTGAAATAGTTTATATTTTCCCATTTCCTGACCGCAAAAATGAGAGTCAACTGCGGTGGTGCTCTATTTCTTTTATATTCGAAGATCTAGTTTGCTACCGTAACCACAGCATTCATCCTTCCACCATCAGATTGCAATTTCAGTTAGGGGGGTGAATGCAGAGTTTGTGTGTGTTTCCTGCTTCTTTTTTTTATCCTATTTTCTCTCAAGGAAGGTTAAAGAAAAAATAAAGGTTTTTCTCTTTTTTTTTTCCTGCGGTAAAAAACGTAAATAAGAATTTACATTCTTCCGGTTTTTTGCTCACGGAGCATGAAATCAAATAAAAAACAAGATTTCTTTTTTTCCCCTTAAACCTGGTTCCCTTAGCTTTTCTTATCTAGAATGTAAAAGAGTGATTCATCTTGAGCAGCGTTTGGAGATTAATTTGCATATCAAAAGATTTTCTTAAGGGAAAGGACAATTTACTAAAACGTCAAAATCTGAAGAAAATGGAACGTTTCAGGCAACATTCGAAAAATATCCTAGAAACAAGAATAAGAAAAATAAGACTCGTATATTTCTTCCCCTACAGAATGTTTTGATATAATTGTATTATTTTGCTTTCATGTTATTAGCAAACCATATAATAAGTTCTCGGAGAAACCTTAACTGTTGATATGTTTCTTTTTCAGAAGTATTGAAGATAAAAAATTTTTTTGTCTAAGTATTTTTTGCTTTACTCCAGTGTTTCTCAAATTGTGGGGGCGCCTGCCTAGGTGGGCGAGATAACCCTACAAGAAGAAGGCGAGCATATTGAAAAGTCGAAAACAAAAGATTATTTTCTTTAAAAAAATATTCATTTACCGAAAGTTAATAAATATAATACGTTCTGACATAATAAAAAATAAAATACACATTTACACTGATATAATTAATGCATATAAATATATCAGTACTGCGCAATGTATTTTATAATTAATTTAACAATTCTAAATTAAGAACAAGTTTAAAAATTACCAGTGACCCCAGGGTCTTGTCATGTACAAAAATTAACACTTATAATGATCTTGATTATTTGTACGGTTTGTATATAATTAATCCCTTAAATGCCAATTAAGAATTCCGTGGTTCTCTCCCCAATCTCACCGTTTTATTAACACATAAAGTTGTGCATGTGATGTATCGAGGCCGCGCCGGGGGAAAGGAAATAAATAAGCAAAACCTCCGAAATAACTAAATCCTTTGAAACACTGTCAGAGTTATTTTATTGCATTGCAGAGACTTCGGAATAATTTTATGGATAGCAGTGCTCAGAAAATATCGTACTTTGGAAAGACGTATATATATGTCCGGGACAGTTAAAACACTGACTGAGCGAGACGTTTATATACGCCTGTAGCACTTAAACTCGTACTGTATGTTTAGCTTTAAAGTATAGTATTATTGAATCCGATACATTGATATTGTAAGGAGCGGGGTGAGGGGTTAAAATAATGATTGAATATACGGGCGAAAATTTTGGAAATTTGAGAAGCACTGCTTTACTCACATAAACTCACAATTGAAACAAAAACCGAATCTCGATGGCTGTAGCTAATATTTTTCTTTAGCAAATATTATATAAAAAGAAAATTTCAAAATAATATACACAATTCCAGTTATCTTAATCTCTAATATGACTGCCATGTTACGAAAGTTCAATATTTTGTTTATAATTGTTCTTTGATCAATATCAAAAATTGAAATAATATTACTTTTTAAACAAAAAAAACTTAAATATTTTTAAGATTTCATAATCGTTTAAAGAAAATATTAAATGGTATTTTGTAAAAACTATTGCATAAGTGATCATGGAAGTGAATATAGCCCATTTACACAACAGATTTAAAGAGCTCGATGTAAAAAAGTAATGTTGTAAAGCTTTGAAAATTGAAATAATTTAAATAATTACAAATTTAATATATCATGTAAATTTTAAAGATAATATTTAGACTAATGATAAATGGAGTAATATTTGAACGGTAGCTTTTTTTTTCTAAATATATGTCCCTAAGAAATTTACTTGTACTTGATAAGCAGTTTATTGTAAGGAATCTTAATATAAGTTTTCCTTCATTCCTGAGTGGCTCGACAACCCAGGGTTAGCATCCGCCATCTCAAGAAGTCCTTTCCTGTCCAGTCTTTTTCCAACTAGTGTTCTCCAATTTTTGGTTTTCAATAGTAGGAAATCTTTTTTCTAGGTCATCAATCCATCTTTGATTTGGTCTTCCTTTTCTCCGTGTGCCAGTTGGTTGGTCATTGAAGAGTTTTTTATTGGTGCGGTCTTCGTCCATTCTGACAACGTGGCCTTCTCCTTTAATTTGTTATTTGATAAAGTTAACGATTTCAGATTTTGTATGTGAGTAAAAGAGTTCTAAATTTGATCTTCGTCACGTGCCATTTTCTTGAATTCCACCAAAAATAAATATAAAACCTTCCTTTCGTAGATACTTAGTTCTCATCTGTTCGCGAAAAGGGCCAAAATATAATTACTAATTTTTAAAATTCTTGTAGGAACTCCAAAATCAAAAGAAATTTAAAATTGAAGAATTTAGAACTATTTTTCTTGAAATTTTAAGTACATTACATATTTTCATTAAATAATGATGCATATATGTAGCAGCGATATGAAGTTAAATAATATTATGTATTTGGATCATATCTATTATTCATTTTCATTTTTTTTTTTATTGAAGAACGAATGTGAAGTGAGGAAACAAAAACATAAAAATATATTGTAGAAGAAAAAAATGTCGAAGCAATAATTATAAACCATGCTAAACTTATCATCATAAAATGTTCATCCATCTTAAAACTTATCATTTTAAAGTAAGTTTCAGTTTAACAATTTAGTCTAATATTATATTTCTAATAGTTTTAATTCAGTGTCTAAAAGTGTGAAAGCCACTAATTCATTACTTACTTATGTTCAACAAATTAAACGATATACTACTTGCTTCATTGAAGAGATAATAATCATTCTGAAATTAGAGACAGAACCGAGTACTCTGCACTAATGTTGAGACTTTTTTCGAGTTATATGAATAAACAATAATGCATATTTTTTTGGAACCTAATTTTCTTGTTATCGGAATTTTTAAATACATTTGTCCTTTTCCAATGTTTATATTTTTACTTTTTTTAAATCATAAAACTTGATAGGTTGAATATGCAAAATATTCAATGCAAATATCACAAATGTCGTATACTTTGTAGTGAAATTTTATTCATCAAGGTTCCCGTTACAAACAACGCTTCGTGTGCCTGTCAAAGCTTCCCGAAATAATTGCTGCTTCAAGTCACGTTGCAGCAGTAAAAGTGGTATTAATATTAAATATTTATAGAAATGCGGATCGTATTTTATAAAATTATGTTTAACATGTATGGAAAAATGCTACGGTATGTGGAAATGCTTAGAAATACTAAATAAATAGAAGGAAAAAACATCGTAACATTTTTTCTTCTATTTGGACAAATATGGTAAATGACAGTACAACGACATATGTAATACTGTGTGATCCCTAGGTTGTACTTTTTTGAATATTTTAAAAAGTTCTAAGCAATCAGATACAAATCTCGAAATTTAAAAAATACCATCTCAAATGATGATTTGAGACGACATATTATTACATATAGAGTATATTGATGTTGTTTTATTTTATTTAATTTTTGATACAAATGAAGTCTTAGGGCTTAGATAATATTCTTCAGCCTTGAGCAGAAATAGAGGGAATTGAACTTTTCTAAACATCAACTAATAACTAGAACTACTAAAAACACATCTCATACGTATTTTTAGTAGCATTCATTCTTTTTAAAATACTAATGTGTAAATTTTCCTTTCTAAAAAAAAGTTTCGAAATATATTGATAAACACAAAGATTGAAAAAAATATGTAAACTGCTAACATGTAATTAAACAATATTTTTAGTAGGTATAACTGGCCTTAATATTGTTTTTTTTTTTTTGTTTTTTTACTTTATATGACAGTGGAGCAGTAATTTTATATGACTATTATATTTATGATTTTAAGATTATGAACCAAAAAAATGAATTGAATGCGAAATGTTTCGAATGCTAACACCTTACGTTTTAATATATTGTGCCAATATATTTCTGCGTATTAAATAATAAACAAACTTAGAAATAAAATACTATATAAATATATCTAATGTAGAATTTTTACAAACAGTTTGTGCATTTTAATAGTACATTTAAATTTGCAGTAAACTGTTCTTATGGTATGTCAGAATTTTTTAACACGCTTTAATAAGTTTTACTTGTATGTAGTGGAATTGGACTCGATTTTTACCCACTTTAAAAGGTCAGATTAATTCGAAATTTTGCACAATTCTCAAGGACCAATGACATTACAATAATTTCAAAATTTTGTTCCATTGTCCTGATCAAGATCATCAAAAATAACGATTTTAAGGATTTCTTGATTTGGCGAATAACTCATTATATCGTTTCCAGATTTGGCGAGTAATAGTATTTACCATTTCCAAATTTGGCGACTAAATCTATACTCAATTTCCGAATTTGGCGACCAGATATGGCGACTTAAAGACCATAGCCCTTAAAAAGATGCAACTCTAAAAATGAAAACGCTTGTTATTAAAACAAATAAAACAAGCAAAAAAAGTTTTATGTGAGAAAGGGAAAAAAGAGACTTGTATACGTGAATCAAAATAATTTTTGTTCTAACTGCTAAATATCTTTTTTTTTATTTTGATAAATAAATATGTTTAGAAGTGATCATATGAATTAACTTTAAATCAATACGTTTAAAAGGTGATAATATTATTGACATTTAATATTACTTCTTAACACACTTTTATTAGATAGACTTGAAAAATTTTTTAAAAAATAAACAACTTTAAAAAAACAATTAAAAAACACCCTTTTATACTGAATCGAACTAAAAAGTAAAAAAATAATTTTTAATATGAGAATAAAATGATTAACGAGAAAATTAATGTCATTGTGATAAAATCGTGGGATGTGTTCTGTACTACATTTTTACACTAACTTAGCATTTCGGAATTAAACTAGTAAGAAATTATAACAATTAATATAAAGCACCCCACGCTTTTATCTCAATGACATTAATTTTCTCGTTAATCATTTTATTCTTATATTAAGAATAACTTTTTTTTTTTTACTTTTTAGTTTGGTTCAATATAAAAGCGTTTTTTTTAGTTCTTTTAAACTATAATTTATTTACTCTATGTTAAATTAATTTTTTTAATATTAATTGTGTTTGTTATCGAATGTTAGGTAATACATGGCGCTATGCCCTCTTCTGTTAATATATTTCTAGCCATTGACAAAACATGACATAGCACCGTTAAGAACTTTCATACTAATTATTGGACGAGAAAAGGATCAACAATGCTATGAATGATTTTTAAACTAAAGCAAATGAAGCTTGTGAATTATACTTGAATACAAAATTCAGACGCTTTTTCTAACCATATTCGATAAAAATGTAACTTTTTGGCACGTTACGCATATGATTTGTTTTCAAATTAAAATTACCTGAAAGATTTATAGTCTGAATTATCAAATTATCCCATTTAATCCATTTAATAAGATTGTTATTGAAATTCATTATCTCGAATAAAAAGGATAATTTACAGTTTCCAATAGCTATTTGAATTATTTAAGTGTCTTTGAAGGCCATTCCTTAATAAAATTGACAGATTCCAAAATGTATAGTTGGAGATCCAATTAGTTATTAGAATTGGAAAATTACAATGTTTTCCATTTATATCATAGAATTATGTTCATTGAAATATTTTTGACAGTTCAAACAATTATCATTCAAATATAATCTTTGAAGTTTTTATGAAGATCACTTAAATATAATTTTATACCCGTGAAACGAAAAAAATTTTTTATCATTCATTCAATTCTTTGCATTCGCTCCTGTTCGACTACTTAAAACAAAACATATCTCTTCACAATAGGAAAACGTTATTTTAATATACTACCTCAGTGTTTCTCAAACTGCGGGGTGAGCCCCCCTGGGGGGCGCGATACCCTTACGAGGGGGGCGCGTGCATATCGAAAATAAGATTTAAAAAATAATTAATTTACTCTGGAATGAGAATTAAAACAAAATACTTTCAGACGTAATAAAAAAATGCACTTTTACTGTATAATTTATAGGCGCGATATAAGTCATCTCTCTCTCTCTCTCTCTTAAAAATAAAAACATCTTCAATACCTAATTAGCTATCTTTGATCAAAAAAACAAATAAAAAACTTTTATTTGATTTGCTGTAATTTCATGAGTGATTTTTACAACTCTTTCAGTGAAAAAACAAATCCCAGACCCAGAATCGAAAAAATTTAGGAACAAAAAATTCATCACTGTAATTATTTTTGAAATACTGCACACACATTATAGCTGTAATCTGTTTTTGCTGATAATCTGTTTGACCTTCTAAGTTATTGGTACAGTTAGTTATGACCCCTCTCTTATATATGTGTTTGTTTCTCATTTAGGAAAGTTGTAAGTAGTGTATTTCTCTGTTGCGCTTTTTCCGTGAAAAAGAGTTTTATGATATTTGGAAATTCACGGAAAGCACTTTGAAGGATTACTTGGCCAAGACTTATTTTCATGAGTATTCTCAAACACATAAAGCATAATGAGAAACGTTTTACACAATTTTTTAGCAGTAACATAAATATTATCATAATGAATACACTTTTAACCCGGAAGTGGTCGCGCGGGACACACAGTTAACAAAATCATTAATTCTGGGAAAACTGTTTATTTGTTACCAAAGAAAAATTGAAAATTTCTTGAAAGTAGGTAAGTTTACTTTCTCTTAATTAAATTATTCACTGGAATCACGATTTTTATCCTGTACAATAAAATAATTATAAAAAAAAAAGGATTGGGGTGACTCAATCACCCCGCGTGACCATTAGCGCTAGTATCGAGTGTGTGGCTGCCAACGGGATAAAACATTTTGAAGTCTTCTAGCTTTAAATATTAAAAATAACACTATTATTCATCATTGGAATTTTATATTATTTTTCATTGTTTAACATTAATTCTAAATTCTCATTCTGTGAGGCTTATAAAATTATATAATTTGCTTAAAAATAATTATAATATGAGCATTCATTTTAAAATAACATTTTACATTTTCGTAAGCATTGTCGCGCATTTGGGTTTACTCTCCTGACAATTCAGCTATTTATCAAGAATGTTTTAGTTTTTTAAAAAATGAACTCGTTCGAAGAGCGGGTACTTCAGACAGTATAATTTTAATGTATCAGTGCT
>BMAV01001482.1:23909-38372 GCA_019973955.1 Trichonephila inaurata madagascariensis | reverse complement strand
TAGTCTAATACTCTTCAAACGGGAGATGAACATCCAACAATCGAAATTTAAAAATGGATGTTGCAGTATTATACATAATAATTTATATATAAAATAAGTTATGTAAAAGTGGGGTTAAACATGTTTTGTAGCCAACCAACCTTTCTCTTTCATGTTAATGATATTGAGCAAAAACCTATTGAAAATAATGGCTAGGAATATATAAATCCATTACAATATAGAGGTAACTTACCTAAAAATTACACTTAAAAATGCAGAGCCCGTGCAAAATCTGAGTGCAACAAACAAGTTATTGCCAGATTCTGGACCCAAATGCAGATTCAAAGCATGCGAATGACTGAACTGTAGCACTTAACAAAAGTATTAAAAGAATAAAAATAAAAAAAGAGATTTTTTACAAACTATCATAACGTAGAGACACCAGTTATATATGAATAAAAAAATCATAAGTAATTTTATCATATATTAGATTAAGGATGTAACCATAACTAGGAAAAATGATAAATATATAGTAATAAACTGTTATTATTCTAAGGAATTTTCGTCCTTACTCTTTAAAATTGCTTTATTCAAATAACTACTAATGAAATTTATTGGGTATTTCAAATTTAAGCAATATTTATTAAAATGTTTATAGTTATTTATATTATGTCTGAATTTTTTGAGACTAGAAATTGATTGCCTTGCATACAGTTAATAATAATATTTCTGAATATAGAGACATGTACATTACTCTCCCAATAAGGAACTTTTAAGATATTGAAATTAATTTCTTCTCTTTTATCATAAATATTAAAAACTATAACATTATCTTTTAATTTGATATGTATATAAAGAAAATTTGCTTCATTGTTGTTACTATTTGTTTATATTAAATTAAGAAATTGTGGATAAAATTGAGTGTTAGGTTTGAAATTATCTTACTTGCCAAAAATGATTATGTCATCTATATAACGAAAAATGTAATCTTCAGAATTCTTAATAAAGCTATTTTCAAAATAATGTAAATATAAATTGACAAGACAGTTGTTATCAGGGCCACCTTGTGGTAAACCTTTAATTTGTAGATAATAGTTTCCATTATAATATACATAGTTACCTTTAAGTACAAACCTAAGTAGAGAACCAAATCTATCATAATTGTCATTTTTTAATAAGTCCTCTTTATGCAATTTTAAAAGTATTTTTTATAATATCATCAATATTAATAGAGTTGGAAAGATCTTTGAAATCTAAACTATATACTGAAGAAATCTTTTTATCTTTCATTTGTTTAATAAGTGATTTACTATTTTTAAATTATTATTAGTTTGAAATCTTATTTGTTTACTAAAAGCCAAAATGCGATTATTTATTTCTCTATCAGCAACTGATTACTTAATAAAAGCTATATTATTATCAAAGTTTTTGTTGATTATTAAATTATAATATTATTTATATATGAAGGCAAAATATCCTGGCACTTTATCAAAATAAACTACAATAAATTTATTTTGCAAATTTTTATTCTGATTTTTAATATCATTTTAAAAGATATTATTATATATGCCACAGTTAAAATTATTAAGCTGTTGTGTAATATTACATTTGAATTATGAAAATGACTCTATATGCATACTATAATTTAATAGCTGTTTTGTAAATGAATTGCTCAATATGATTATATAACTGATTTTTTATAATTTTATTATTATTGGAAATCATTAGTCTAAAACCAGTATCTTTATTCATTATATTTCTAAGATTATTGTTTTTTATAATATTGAGGTCACCAGTAATAACATGATTGCGATGTTTATTTATGAACTCTTTAAATTCATACAATTACATAATACGTTTTTTGCTTTACGTGCACATTGTAGTTAAAAACATATATATATATATATATATATATATGTGTGTGTGTGTGTGTGTGTGCACGTGTATGTGTGTCTGTGTGTAATTCTTTTGTCAGATTGTAAATGTAATAAAATTGGCGTTAACATCTATGTCGCTTTTTTTAATCTTGAACAATCTGTAAAAATAAGGCATTTTTTAGTGTTTCGCCCAGTATGTCTTAAGTGCAAGTGTTTGAATGCAAAAAAAAATAAATAAATAAACTTAAAAGTACTTGAGTATAAGCATTACGAAGCCAAAGAATAACTTTTAACTGAGAATGAAGTAATCGAAGTATTTTCCCAAATAATTTTTGTCTCAAAATGCGTTCATACAGATAATGTGGAAAGCTTTATTGCAATTCGTGGGTCCAATATCTACAATAAATGGTTAAAAGAAAAAGAAAATACTTGATTTATTTTTAAAATATATAGTAAATCCTCAAATAACAGACATATATGAATTCTAAACAGCGCACGCTAATCTTTTACTGCCTTAATTGTGCATCAGAAACAAATAATCGAAGTAGAAAAAATTCAATCAAAATTCGTGTTCTTTTCTTCAAGGAGACATCATGACAGGAAGAAATCTTCTTAAATTCATGGTTTATACGAATGGAAGTTTTTCCTATCAGGAGATAACAAAACTTTGGAAAGGAAGAGAAAGTATGCAAAAATAAAACAAGCAATTTTAAACTAGAAACGAAATATATCGGGGAATTTTTCATTCGACTTTTTCCTAAGTCCTCATGACACTTTTACCCATGTTTGTTGTAAAGATTTAAACAAAGATTTTGTTTAAATTTCTTATGTTCTTAAGTTCCATCTGCAAAAATATCGACCCAGAGTGACGTTAGCATTCCAAGCATTGAAAGAAGGGTAGTAAAAGTTTTCCAGTGCATTATTCTTTTTTTATGTTCCACGATGGACAAATAGTAGAGGAAGTAAGGTTTTTAGCCATATTTATGCAGAAGTTTCTCTCTTTGCTCGAGAAGAATATATTTATGAAATAGTTTCGGTATGTAAATGTGGTTTTGCTTTGAGCAAAAAAAATCTGGTAAGAAAGATTTATTTTTGATTTATGGTTGTTTTGTGTATATGAATTTGTTTACTTAGAATTTGCTTGCTAATATTTCGAAAGGCATTTAGATGTAAATATGAACAAGTTTCTCTCTCAATTTGCCAAATTCTAATTATTGCTTTTCCACATGTTCAGAAGTAATTAATTTTAATAAGAATTTTAAAAAACATCATTTTACTTCTTAAAATCAATTATGAGCTTGTCAAAGATTATTCTGTAAAAGTTTCCATTCTACAATCTAGAACTTGATTATAGTAATGGAAATTGTTTCAAATAGTTAAAGATTTTAGTATTAAACACAGTCTTCATTCAATATTAAATTGTGTGTTTCTTTAAATATTAGTTTATCTCTATAATGAAAGGTTTTTTTTTTCTCATTGCATCTACTTATATGCAACTGGCATACATTTTCATTTGTTATATATATTATTTTTAACACATTTTTTCTTTAAAAAAGCGAGATACAATATGTTTAAAAAATTACAGAGTTTTTTTTTTCTTCTTAATTTCGAAATTTAGACTGAAATTTACCGCACAAAATGTAAATAACAGACTTATGTAATTTTTTTAATGAAATTAATTGCAAATATTTAAGTTTTCTTTCAGATATTAAATATTAGCCAGATATGTATGCCACTTATCAAACACAGTTAATTATACTGTTTTTTTTTCTGGAATTTTGCTTCAGTATTCACAGATATTGAAACGGAAAATAAACTTAAACATACAGCAGAAGCAGCTGTAGGAGTAATTTACTCCTCGATTCAATATTCACTGCTATGAAATGTTTAACAATTAAAAAGCTGTATGATTTTATATGCATTATTGTGACATGCATGGAAATGTATTGGATTACAATTAACATTCTTGTTTTATATACATCAGTTATTCTAATAAATATACTTTACAACAAAAAATGAAGCAACAAGAAGGACTTCTCGACTGCAATGAAGATTCATATGCAAAGACTTTTGAACGAAACATGCATATGATTAAAACTTGGTGTCCAATGAATGGATAGCGAGAGCCCTAGGCACATTATCGAGAAGTCAAGCATTAAGCAGGGGCATATAAGGAACGATTCTCAAGATGGTCTAAATTTCTGTTGTAATCCGACTGCAATATCTTACTTCAACTGTAACAAAGCATATTCAAAGGATTCGTGCTAATTAAAAGTAGATGCCGGATATTTAGAAAGGCCGTTCAATTGGATTGAAAGAGCCTGGTTGGACGAAAAGAAGATTAACTCGACATTCGAGTCGAAGAGATGCAGTGATTTGGCGATGCTGCTATGAGTGGGTCAAAAACTGTTCATATCAGTAAAAGAACGGAAGTGGTCAAAGAGGGTGACAACAGATCCGGAAGGTAGATTGATTGTCATAGCAGCTTTCAAAGCATCGGATTCATCGTAATCAACTATCCGTGACTCGCACACATGTGTCTAAACTGACCTTCAACAGATAGTTGATGTAGCAAAATTTACGCTCGTGCCGACCATTAAGCCTCTTAATTCTGTACACCATAACGTCCGATTGCTCGATTAACGTGGAACTGCACTGAATGGGGACATATTTGCATTTAGTGACAAGTAGTGTTTCCAACTGTTTCCTGATGACAACCATAGACGCGTCTGGAAATGTCTAGGGCAGCGTGGGGATCCTGCTCTGATTATTTTGTATGCCCCACAGAATCACGATAGGGTGTTATGGTCTGCAGTGCCGTTTCCTTTGATAGCCGGACGCCTTTGGTAGTCATTTCTGGTTCACTTACAGCAAGGTGGTACGTTGACGACATCATGAAACCGGTTGTGTTTATTTCATGACATCCAAGACTTAATCTTTAGTACGATAATTCCCAGCCCCAAATGTCACGTGTTGATACGAATTGCCTTCTTGCTTATCTTACAATTCTTTTGCTAGCTATGTCATCTGATCTTACTTCCATAGAGCACACTTAAGACATTATGAAAACGTGATTAAGACCAGCCCATTATGTTGATAAATTAGCCTAAAAGTTGAAGAATACTTTTTACGAAATTCCGCAGGACACCAACTGGAACTTTATAGGTCTATGTCACGCCGGCTTGTATCCAAGACAGAGGTGGACTAACGCCTTATAGCTTTCTATCAGTGCAACACTCAATTGCTCTGAAATTTTAATAGTTTTCTACGTATGTTATTAACAACCATTAATTTACCGTGATCGGTCAACACCTTTTAGATGTGTTTTTTGCCACTTGCCCTCTTATAGACTGTACTTTTATGAAGAAAGAAATAAGCCACTGTCTTTCTAGATAAGTACTACAATGAAAAATACGTTTTTTTTCAATATATATATAATATAAATATATTAGCAATGTTGAAACACTGAATAACGATTCAACATAATTCCATTTAGTCATCCATGACCACACACCTTTGTTTACATTCTGATGTCATGTACTTTGACAGTACGAATTTTATTTACTGTACGCAAAGCCTCTATAATTTTTATTTTAAAATGTTAATTTATCAAGTTCAGAATGGCAACAATTTGTTTTAACTGTATAAAAAAACAAATTGACTAATAAAAATAACGACAGATTATAAAACAATTAACAAAATAAAGCAAAAAAAAAAAAGTAACAAGAAACCAAAAGTAAAAATTATCCAAAATGTAAATAAAATGCAATAAGAGAGATGCAGCAAAAATCGTTCGACTAATACAGCGATACAAAAATAGTAAGGCTGTTCAATTATTTTAGTTTCTATATTGTGTAACAGATGGCGTCAACATTGCATTAAATTAACTACAGTGGGTGATATCGGTTAACAAACAGATCGGTTATAACGAACACTTTCACGAAAGATTTTTTTGTTCGGATAACGAACACTTTCAAGAAAGATTTTAGTGTTCGGACAACGAACACATATTCGGATAATTGACAAAACGAATTCTAACGTACACTTCTCGACTCTGAAAAAAAATTGATATTAAACATTTGTTATCATTTTGCGTACAAAATAAGATCAGTGAAAGGAGAAATGTTTAAAGCATGCTTAGTATTGATAATTACTAAATGAAACTTGAATTAACAATGAATTTTAAGTTCATTCAATAATTATTATTATGACTAAAATCAATACACACTTGAATACTTGAATTTCAATATGAATATCGATATTTTCTGACAGCTGATAAGTTATGGGCGAGTGGATTTGCTGACATAGCAAATAAATTAGTGAATTCTTAATTTTTGCAAACAGTGCAAACTATAAAATATAAAGGTGCCGATGACGCGCTACCACCGTAAAAATACATGAAATATGATAAACGGACTAAAAATCGTTTTTCATCTCTCCTGAATTATGTTGCTTACCTATTAAACTTCAAAGTTCTACAGAAAAAAAAATCCCAATGTAATATTCATACAAATTAGACCATCAGTTTCGGTTTTGATTTCATTTTTTTAGGGTCACACGAACGAATTAATCGATTTCACACAGAAGTCTATGGTGAATCGATGATTGGGTAACGAACAATTCGGATAGCGAACATAGTCTTGGAACGGATTATGTTCTTTAAACGATCACCCACTGTATCTGGATGCATTAGCGCTGTCTCGATCCACTCCTTATCTGAGACCTAAATTGGCATTATTTGTTTACAAGTTGTTCAAACCTGCGTTTACATTTTTCGTTCAATTTTATTCAAAATTTTTATTGATTTTACCAAAACAAAAAGTTCTTTTCAGAACTAAAGTTCATTTTAAATTGCATTTGTTGTTTAAAATTATTAGTATGGATCTTATATCACCGAGAAAAAAACCCTAAAGGTCATCTTACCAAGAGAAGAAAGATGTTTTTTGAAAATAGCAAGAAGTGATGGCAGAAATCTCCTGAAACTGTTGATGAAAAAAACAGTAATAGTATGATAGTATTGATTAAATAAACAGTAATAGTAGAGATCCATTATCTGAACCAAGTACATCTTTCCAACCTCCGGCAAGCTGTATTTTCACACACAAGACTGTGTTATCTCAACTATTGCAAAAAGTTCCTTGCAAATATAATACAAATTGTACCCTTGTTATGAAACAACACCATTCCATGTGGTATTCTACAAAGATGGAACTTTTATGGGAATCATGTCATGGAATTGTTTATTCAAGTCTCCAAGAAGATGCCAAAAATTCCCATGGTGTAATTAGCAAGCTGGTGAGTGCTTTCCTATCCATAGGCAGAGAGCATGTTGCTTTGGAAACTTTTTCATCTGCGCTCAACATGCCACAATGGACAGAAAAACATTTGCCAAATGCATGCACAACTTATCCGTAAAAAAAAGAGCTGAAGAAAAAAAATTCTCGAAATGTGACGTAAAGCAGCTATAGAAGCTCACGTAAAAATTGATGCTTCTCTAAAAAATCAGGAAATCATAGGTGTGAGTGTGCCATATGACAATACTTGGCAAAAGCTAGGACATACATCTAGCCTAGGATTAGGAATAATCATGGATATCCTTAGTGGACTTGTTCTTGACTTTGAGGTATTGTCGAAATACTGTCAGAATTGTGTTATTATTAGTAGAGAGAGAGATATATGGGAATGGATAGTGCGGAATTTCACATATGGCAAAAAGGACATGCGGATGATTTTGACAAAAATTTTGATGGAACTTCTTGAGCCATGGAGATGAGTGCTGCATTAATTATGTCGAGACGGCCAATTAGTGATTGCCAAATGAGATACGTTACCATGCTGAGGGGTGACGGTCAAAAAGATTTCACTTTTTGTCAGAAAATGAAACATATGGTTCTGGTGTAAAAATCAAAAAGAAGGAGTGCTTTAATCATATTGTGAAGAGGCTAGGCACAACGTTACGCAACTAAGTAAAATATTAGGTGAAAAGGGTGACTATTGGTGGGCGTAAGCAGGGAAGCCTTATAGATAAAAACATCACAAAGTTGCAAAATTACTACAGAAAGGCAATAAAAGATAATGTTCCTCATACCAATAAAATGGGAACTGCTATATATGCCAACCTGATGCATTGTTCGTCAACTGACGAAAAGCGTATGCATTGTAAGTGTCCTGAAGGGGAATCATGGTAGTGTTTCTATAAACGAGCTATATACAAATGTTAAACCCCAGGGTCACATGAGAACTTACTTGTCGCAACAAGTAGTGGAAAAAATTATGCTCGTTTATTAACGTTTAGCTTCGAAAAAATTGCTTAAAGAAGTTAAATCAGGTGAAGATAGGAAATTTAAAAAAAAATCAAAACGTATGGAACGTTTTCAAATTTTTAAATTCTCGTTAAAAATATTTTTTAAATTTATTAAAAACTACTCATTTTTTTCTCACGAAATTTTTATATGGTTTTAGTTATAACTTACATAAAGGCAGTAAAAATTTGAGCATGTTTGTAATAAATTAAAAAAAAAAATACTGTCCAATGTAGACTTAAATCTGAATCTGATTGAATAACAAATTTTCAAAAGCGTTCTTGACTTGACATCTTACATTTTTCGACGATTTACGGTTTATCCGTGGTTGCCATTCCATGTAATATCGTGAATAAATGATAGTTTAATGTATTAGAAGTCATTACGAGCATATAAATGCATAATAAGTGAAATGCTCTTCAAGATTTTTGTTAGATAAGTAAAGATTAGTTGATAACACAAGGCGTCATTTGACATAAGTGGAAGATTTGATAACAAAATAGCTTTAATGACCACGGAATCCGTCTATGAGGTGTTACTTTACGACTTAAATTTAAATCTGGGGCTATAAATCCTACAGTTATAATCAAAAGTTATAAAATATGATATCTAAAATGTATTTTCGAAGTTCTTAAAACAACTTATTTAGATCAATAAAAATTTTTATTGGTAAGTTTTGTAAAACTTAATGAATAGTATACCATAATTAGGGTTACATATATAGAATTATTTTACTTATAGTCAAATTTTTACAATTGGCTCCATTGAATTTATCAGAAAAACATGAAATTAATGGATTTTCTGTACCATTATATATTTTCAAACCTATTTCGATTACACAAAATGCAAATTACAGTAGTCATTAGTAGAAATTAATTTTCTAAGGAATTTATTTTACGGACAAATGTGAAACTGAGGTTATATATCCTGCAAAATAAGTTTAGCCAAAGTATTGCACATTCCTTATTAGAAATATATGACTAAATCTGTTTTGATACCTTTGGGGGAATTTGATTATTCATATTTACTAAAAATGAAGATGGACGGCATTTGTTAATTTGTGAGAAACATAGAGGGAAAACGACATCCCTCTGGTAGATTATGCATAATTCAGCCTTGTAAATAAATTAAAGAGCCTGCATTATGATTCAAACAAAGGAGTAATTAAAATTTATAAGTATTTCTCACTTCAATAAGTCATGAATAACTTCGAAATATAATTAAGTGCTCAAATGGCCAGGAAATTTTAAGCATTATTAAATATCTCATATTATATTATTCATAACACCACATTGCAAATAAAATTAAAACTATTCTAAAATCCTACTAGTTTTTCAATTTATTCAGTTTATAGTTACACATTTAATTGATTTTTTTTCTTTTATCTTTTACCAATTCCTAATAGCGTCTTTCATTGTTTTATCTTAAAAATTGTTTTATGACTTTATATGAACTTATATATATATATATATATATATATATATATATATATATATATATATTTATACATATTCTTTGTATTTTTTATAATATATTTTATATTTTCTAGCTGTTTTGTTAGTATTTATATTTTTTTGTGTGTAATTGTTATAGTGCAATTTCTTAGGGTGGCAGCGAATTTAAAATGCTCATATAATTTACCAAGGTAAATTTTTTTTTTCAAAATTATTTTCATTTTTTTTTTCATTTTTTATCTCCACGTACAAAATATTTGAACTGTAGACAGATTACAGTAAGCCAGTGTTTCTCAATCTGTAAAGCACGCCACACAAAGGGGCGTGATATCTCTACGAAGGGTCTCGAGTATATTGAAAAGTCCACATCAAAAGGTTATTTACAAAAAAAAAAAAATTAATTTACTTAAATTTAACAAACAAAATACATTTTGAAAGAATAAAAAACTGACATAATTCACATATAAATGTTTCTGTACTGCACAATGTATTTTACAACAAATTTAACAATACTAAGTTAAGAAAAAGTTTAATAATTACCATTGACCCCATGGGCTTGTCATATATAAAAGTTTTACAAAAATCAACACTTATGATAATTTGTACGGTTTATAATTAAGCCCTGACCTGCCGATTTCAAGTTACGCGATTACCTCCTCAATGTCACCATTTTCCACGTAGACATAAGTATCTGATGTATTTGGAGAGTGGGGGGGGGGGGGAAAAAAAAAAAAAAATAAGAAAATTGTCTGAAATAAGTAAATCCTTCGCAAACACTGCCAATGTCCTTTATTACATTTCAAATCCTTCGGAATTATTTTATGGATAGATGTGCACAGAAATGATCGTACTTCGAAAAGATGTATATTTACGACTGGGACAGTTAATACTTTGACTGAGCAAGGCGCTTATATACGTCGATGACACCCCTAATCGCATTGTAGATTTAATTCAAAATATTGTAACACTGAATCTCAGAAAGATGCAAGAAATGATACTCCTCATTGTACTCAGGTTGTGATGAAACACTAACAGAGAACATTGTGAATCATTCAAGTTACACTTTATATTTTGATAATTTTTTTGCTATCATTGAGCTTCTGAAAAGTCTTGGTGAACAAAATTTTCGAGTTACTGAAACCATACGAGAAAATCGGATGAACCACGAGTGTCCTTTAGATGAATTTAAGTCTATATAGAAGAAAGAAAGAGGCATGTCTGATTTTGCATTTGACGAGAACTCTGAGATTTTCGTGGTGAGATGAAATGACAATAGTACTATCACTGTTGCTACAACTTTCAGCACCTTAGAAGCGTTCTTTGATTTGAAAAGTCGAGTAAGAGGACACAAAGATAAAATTAACGTGAAAATGCCAAATTTGATAAATTCTTACAACAAACATATGGGTTGTGTGGATCACCAAGACTAGTTTGCTGTACTTTATTCCATTAAAATTTGCTGAAAAAATTAGTACTTCTTTTTATACATTCACTGGTATGGTTATGGTAAATGCCTGGATAATTCACAAAAACTTCAGCAAAGATGAAACTCTAAACTTTAAGGAGTTCCGATGAGCTTTAACAACATTCTATATAAAAAAAACTGTGATAAGAACTAGAAGTAGACATATAACCTCTACTGTATCTTCTTATGCAAAATAATACTTTCGTAAAGACTGTTTTGGTCAATTCTTTTTTACTAAAGCGAGGAAAAAAGCTCCGTTGCCAAAGAGCGAGCTGCAAAGGAAAACGAAAAACATACTGTGGCAAATGAGACATTACGCTTTGTCATGCATGTGTTGACCCTTTCCACCAAAAATGGAATGAAATTTGACTGAAAATGAAATATTTGGCAAATAAGGAAGTATTATTCAAATAACGCAAACATTTCCTCTTGGAAATAGTTTTTCATTATTGAAGAGAAATCTAAAACATGTAAGTGCAAATTATATCCCTTATATCCCTGAATCCTATTTAAAGGACGGGGCAGATTTTTTATATAAAATATATAAATTCTTCAAATTTTGTTATTTTTAATTTGTTTGTTCTTAACTAGATTTAGAGAATATAACTGTACTCAAATTTGAACAATTAATTGAATTGGGATAAAACGGTTTAATTGACTTTTGCCTTTAAGATTGTTGTAAAAAGTTACATTATTTTCACCCTTTTCTTCAAAATATTATTATCACTTGAATAGTTAGTGTTTTTAGAAATAGTTGCATAATATTTAAATTAATTTATATATATATATTTTTTTTGAAAAAAAATACGATGAGAAATAGGAATATGTGATATATTACTTTATGATGTTTTACATGAATCTGAATAACACTTTTTAAAATTTCTAATGGGCTGCGAATTGGTTTTTTACCATTGCACACCTAGTACATTCCCCGAAAAGTGGTATCTCTCTTTAGTGCGACGCCATATAGGCGGAAACAAATCGCCACAAGTAATTTTGACGCTCAGTTTCCTACCTAGAGGGAAACACCTGATCTTAGACAATGAGAACCTGTACAAGGATTTAAGGGGACACGCTACAATTCAATTGACGAAATTCGGTCAAAATATCAAAATAATTTTTTTTGACTGAATTATTCCTTATACATTTCTCTATTACCTCACAAAAGTTCAGAGCTCTAAATTAAAAAAATCCAAAGTTATGATAACTAATATGCTCGTCAGAATTCACATTCTGACATCATTCTGCTCTAGCAGACGCACTTTTCATTTTCTAGCCAACTTAATTAATTCTAACACAGTTAAGCAGTTTTGAAATAAAGTGAAGAGATTGTAATCCATTCTTAATGTTTTTTTACATTTGCTGAGCTATACTGCGTTCTTTATTCTGTTAATTTTTATTTCATATTTTTGAAATATTTAGTTTTGGTTTACCAAAAAAAGTCTTTTTCAAGACTAATTATTTTATCGTTATCAGTTTAACAGTTTTTTTTTATATATATAAACGTATTTTCATGCAGCATTTTAATAGTTAAACATGCCTCGTACAAAGAGGAAAAACAAATCAAAAAAATTAAGTATTCAAAAGCGATGGTGCACTGAAACAAAAACTGAAAACAATATGGAAATTTCAGAGCACAATTCAAATGTTGCTCAACATTCAATAGCATTTTTAAAAATGAAAGAGTTTCTATGCAAGAAAAAAGTGTACTAGAACAAGAAAATGTTGCTGATACCTATGATGGACCAAGTTATATAATTGTTGACAAAAATGCCTTGTGTGATATTTTCAAGTATACTTTTTGTGGTAGCTGCAACCAGTCAAATTTAAAACTTGAATTTGGACATAAATATGGATTTTCTCATCAATTAAAACTGGTATGCAAAACATGTTCTGAGCAAAAAATGGAAGGCTTTACATCTTCAAGACTTAAAAAAATCAAATACATCTACACCTTTCTATGTGAATGTTCGTGCTGTTCAAGCATTTCTTGCAATCAGTGGGGGCCATGCATCGGTTGAAAAATTTTGCATGTTTCTCAATATGCCTTTGATGTCGAGTAAAATCTTTAACGAAATTAAATGCTACATTAACTCAGTGTACTCTCTTGCTTCCCAAACTGTGTTGAACTATGTACATAACAGCGTTCAAAATGCATACAGCAAATTGGATCAAAATGGGTCAAATACTGTTACTGATATTGCTGTTTCATTTGATGGGACATGGTTGACCCGAGGACACACATCCCAAATCGGTGTTGGTTGTGTAGTCGACATTTTAACAGGATACGTTATTGACTACGAAATTATGAGCAAGTACTGTCCTATATGTATAAGTGCGAAAAATGAATTAGGCGAAACTACAGCTGAATACGATGTTTGGTACTCTGGCCACAAAAATTCCTGTCAGATTAACCACATTGGGACATCAGGAGCAATGGAAATGAAGGCTGCAGCTAAAATTTGGTCTCGATCAGAAGCATGTGGTTTTCGTTACACAACATTGTTATCTGATGGTGATGCTAAAACTTATAAATTCTTAAATAGCCTAAAAATATATGGACCAGATGTTGAAATTTTGAAAGAAGAGTGTATTAATCACGTAAGCAAAAGGTTAGGCACCAGCTTACGTAATCTTGTGAAAGATTGGAGAGCTAAAGGTATCACTTTAGGAGGAAAATCTTATGGCAGACTAAAAGAAACAACAATAAAAAAACTAACGCAGTACTATCAGAAAGTTATTCTGGAAAATAAAGGAGATATTCAGGGCATGAAAAAATCTATATATGCCACCCTTTATCACAGTATCTCAACAGACAAAAATCCAATGCACATGAAATGCCCTCCTGGCAAAGATTCGTGGTGTTTTTATCGAAGAGCCTTAGCTAAAGGTGAAAAACCTTCACCACATAAATTTAATATTGGAACACCAATAAATCCAGATTACTTGACAAAAATTGTTCCAACATATCAAAGGTTAGCTTCTGATAGTCTTTTGGAAGGATGTGCCAAATGTCTGACTCAGAACAGCAACTAGAGTCTGCATAGCGTGATTTGGAGTAAGTGCTCTAAAGAAACTTCAGCAAAATCACGCCGTGTAAATATAGCTGTTTCTGAGGCAATATCAGAGTATAACTTTGGTACTTTGAAAGCCTTAAAAGAAATACAAAAGGCTGCTAATTTGGATCTTGGCGAAGAAGCAGTAAAAATTGCTGCCACACGTGATTACAGACGTAAAAAAGGAAGAAATCGCCAAAATAATCTTGCTTTTCGCATAGCACGTCGAAAAGTAAAACTAGCCAATCTGCGAAAAGAAAAATATTCAAAGAAAAAAGAAGGGATTACATATAGTCCTGGGTTTTTTTAAACATAAACGTAAAAAAAAAT
>BMAV01001481.1:0-20368 GCA_019973955.1 Trichonephila inaurata madagascariensis | reverse complement strand
CACACACACACACACACACGCACCACACGCACCACCCCCAACCACACACCCCACGCACGCCCCCACACACACGCACACACACACACACACACACACACACACACACACACACACACACACACACACACACACACACACACACACACACACACACACACACACACACACACACACACACACACACACACACACACACTGAATCTGACCTATATAATGATACATTATTGAATTTAAAGGTTTTGTAACGATTTTTATAATCAAGGCAAGACTTTGGATTTACCCTGTGCATAAGAATCAGTAGACGAAAATATGAGGTTTAAAAGGAAGATTTTTATTAAACGCTTTTAAATGAGTTAATTCTATTGTTTTAGATATGTATTACGAAGTAAGCATTAGATTTTCATAAATATGATGGCGGAGTAATACCACGGAATGCAACATTTAAATTAATAACTTCTCGTTTCAGGGTCTTTAAAAGAAAGTTACTGTCTCTCAATAAAAAATGCAAAAAAATTCTATAAAAAACTGTTTTTAAAAAATCGGTCAAGATGTGGTCAATTCTTCTCTTCTTTAAATATTTTTGTGCTTAGAACTCCCTAATCGAGTATTCCTTTTAATTACTCCAAGTTTTTCTGGATCATGTATCCAAGAAATGCTATTTTCGTTGAGACATATCAGTCGTTTATCATGTAGTTTTAATGCAAATTCCTTCACCACGGGTTCAAGGTCCAACGAATACAAATTCGTACAGAGCAAATCCAATAAAAACCAATCTTCTACACTACATTGGTTAATGATAGCCTTTAGGTAACGCACAATAGGACCTAATTCTTCTTCCCTTCGTTTGAAAGTCGACCAAAATCGAAGATCAGGAAACAAAAAGATCAGGATGTTCCAAATTATTTTCATTGCAGTTACAGTAGCAAGAACAAGGAAATATATACACAAAATTTTTTCTAGAGATTGGTAAATGCTGTATGTGGTAAAAGAACAGGAGGCGTTATAACTTTGAAAGTCGGTAGATGAATCGCGATACCTAAATATGCACTTGCTAATTTGACGCAACTTAATGGTGTAATCACACTTTGCTGTCCAGTTGGAATTGAAGGTTACGGAGAGGGTGATGGGATTAGAAAATATTTGTTCTTCAAAGTAAAAGTTCGTGAGGCAGAACTGCACAAGAACATTGAGGATGCTGATTATTTCAGCCAGCTTCAACAAAGCGAAACATTTTCTACGCTTTCCGAATTTCTTAATCAACATCTTAATAACAAAAGTGTTATTGATTTCCTCATGTAACTTCTTACTAACAGATGATTCAATAAAATTAATGATGTTGTACACATAGTCCTTCTTGACAAAGTGCCAAATGAATCTTAAAACAGCAAAGGAAGCTGCTTGACATAACAGGAAGAGAGTCACCTTAGGATAGAGGGCGGGCTGTGTATTTGATTTGTTAACAGTAAATACATCTGCACCGCGGCTTCTTACCTCATCACTCATGCTTTTGAGTCCAGAGTCGGTGCTGTTTATCCAACATTTGTCCAGTAATTGCCCGAGAGCATAAGCGCCATGTAGGGGATGCAGGGTATTGAATACCACCCCTAAAATGACACAAAGTGCCATCGAAACCAACATCAAGGATGTACAGGTATAATGAAGATAGAGATAAAACTCGTGCGAAATCAGGCTTCTAATTAAGACCATCCAGATGCCGTGAAAAGTTTTTAATGCCCAGCCACAAGAATGGCATGTAAGTGCGTAAAACCAAGCGGAAAGCAGAAGAAATCTTGATGCAGCCATCTGCAAGAAAAAAAAATTAAATTATTCACGAAGTTGTATAACATTCCTTTTTTTCTGGTATTAAAAATCACCAAAAAAATGATGAAGTAAGTGATACACTGAATATCACTAAATATTGTGGTTGAAAAACATAAGAAAATATTTTTGTTTTCTTTTGTTTAATAAGTTATTAAATATATATTTTCAAATAAAGATTTAAATTTTTTTGCATTAAGCCCCTTATACTTAATACTTTTTGATAATATCTCACGGCTTAAGGATATGGTACACAGAAATAGTTCTATTTTAAGTGATGAATAGATTTAATATACATGTGAATTACGATGTTGGATTGTAAGACAAATGCATTTTTCTTAAAGTTGAGTATCAACTTCTCGAAGAATTAAAATCGCACTATAAAGCAACACGAGGGCTTTCAGGGGTGTACCTCGTAATTCTGAATCTCGCTCAAGTGACGAGGACGATATCTTAGGTGGGGAACACTCTCTACTAACTCCCACACCACACCAAGGGTGGACATTGAGCATCGACAGATTTAACGTGCATTGACTCCTTTTTTAAGACGGATCTTCAGTGGAACTAGAGCGCGAAGCCGCAATACTCCGACAAGCTGAGTATCAAATATAAATTAGATTTAAGTTGTGTAATGCATTATTTTTTATTCTTCCGCAGATGTTGCATGAATTTGTGATACAGTTTAATAGCATTTTGACACTGAGTTGTAACTGTAATTCTCATATTTCATGCACGAAATTTTCACTTTGTTTTTATTCAATACTTTTGGAGTGTGTGTTTTTCATTTACAATTAGTACTAATTATATAATGCAGGGGGTCTTCAACCTTTAACGCACGAGGAGCATATAAATAAATTTATAATGATCCACGGGCCACAAGACTGTCAAAATAATAGCGTAGCCAGGAAATTTAAATAAGAGAGGGAGGTTTGAATGGGCGTTGTGTTTTGGGCATCTGGACTGTAAGACAGTCCTCAATCCCATATCATGATAAGTCTATGATGGGGAGCTTGACGAATGTGGGGTTTTCCTTTCTGCTTAGTGGCATGACGGCGATTGGTTGGCGATGGAATCCGGGGAGGCGTGGCTTCAGTACTTCATCGGGGTTGAAAGTTGGTGATAATTTTGACTTTGAGAGCTTAGGGCTGCTCTCTGATTGGGTGCTGGGCAGTGATAAGTGACTCCGATTGGCTGCCCTGGGGGTGAGATACAGTTAGGGGGGGCGCTTGTCCCGTGGGAAAAAAAAGGAGAAAAAATATTGACTAAAAAATATGAAAGTTAAAAAAATAGGCTGAGATGCAATAAAAATTTTTGATTGAAAAAAATATTAAGGAGGGGAAGTCAAAAAATACTTCTTTTGGGCCCTTTAGTATTATCATTGGGGGGGTAAGGTTTTTTTGCATATTAAATTTTTTATCAGGTAGAGCGTTAAAAAGTTGTTTCAATATTCTGAATATGGTTCCTAGTAATTTTAAAAAATTTGTATGTCGTCATTGCGCATATATCTTGTACTTTGACGATCATACGAATAAAAATTTTCAGGGTATCAAGTTTATTAAGTTTGTTTGGCGCATACCCCCAAAATGGGCGCTGCTATAATTGGGTGCATAACGGCTGTATAGAGAAGCACTTTGTTTCTATCTTAAATATGAGTTCCGGCCCATTAGGGGTAGGAAACATGATTTTCGGAACTTATCGCGAGCTAGAGATATGATTTTTCCAGGAAAAGGGGAATCGAAAATAATTCCGAGATATTTGGCTTCCTGGGCCAGGGATCTGTTTGTTGTACATGATGAGCGGTGGTGGCAAAAGGGTCTTTTTTTAAAATAATGGCTGTAGATTTTCAACGTTGTGCTGATTTTCCATTTATCATAGTAGTTTTGTAAGAGGAGAAAGGGGTTTTTTTAATGCGTGGGGTATGTTGTCAAGTTTTTGTATGTTGTGTGGATGGTAGTGTCGTCGGCGTAAAGGTTGATTTGAGTAAGCGAGTAATTGGGAATATCATTTATGTATAGATTGAAAGAAGGGGACCAGAGCAAGCTACCTTGTGGACACCTGCAGAGACATTGTGAGAGTTAGATAACGACTCGTTAACTCTAATTTTAAAGGAGCGGTTGGTTAGATATGAGTGAAGAGAGGGAGGTTTGTTTTACAAGACTATATATATACAATTGATTTTAACTAAAGAGATAGTGTTACAGATTTGTATATACTAAATATAGGTTTCAAAAACGTTAAATGGTAGTCGAATAAAAATACTTTGCGTGTTAAAAGTAAAAGTCAAGCTTTTCTTCTGAAAATATCTGAAATTTAATGCATGGTCACAGATTTCCAATATTTAAAATTATTAAAGGTGCAATGAAATTTTACAAGAATTCGTCATTTTAAGAAAATTTTATCCCAAAAAGGATATTAAGCATATCAATAAAATGTATAACAGAAAAAAATGGGATTTTTTTACGACAAAATATTTTCCTGATATTTCCTCAGATTCAAATGAAAGACTACTAAAATGCCTACAGAGGGTCATTCGTGGTCCGCGGCCCACGGGATGAAGACTCCTAATTTAATGTATTGTGGTAGTTAGGAGAGTGGGGTGCCAGCTCAGGTGTCGTCCACGTCACTTGTGAGCATGGTTCAAAAATTATGTGAACAGTCGCCAAAAGCCCTCGTAGCTGAACAGTGCCACGCTAATATTTAATCAATCAAACAATCAACCTAACTTAATGTATTGAAATTAAACGATGAGGATGAAACTAAAACATATATTTCTTACCTGTACAATTTATTTTATTTCCATGCGGTTGAGGAATAATAATTACCATTGCAAATTTAGTACATTCCCCGAGAGCTGGCATTACTTTTTAGTGTTGCACTATATAATTGAAATACCAATTGCCACATTGTAATTTTGATGCCCATTTTGCTTCACAGAGGGAGGCACCTGAGTGCATTGGTTCCCTCTACACGGCGGGTAAACATTCCTAGGAACGTTGTAGGGAACAAAAAACTTAAATTCTTAACATTTTTAAGGATATAATGTTTGACACACCACTTTTTATCAGAATCCGTTTAGTATATGACTTAGTCGGTCGCCTTAAATTGATATGGTGTGGTTGCCTTTTAAAGGAGCCAGCTCAGCTCAGCTCAGCTCAGCTCAGCTCAGAAGACTACTACTCCCAGACTGTGACGTCATTCGCTTGCATTATCCTACCAGACAATCTAATCACTTAAACTGACTCAGTGTGAACTTTGTTTTTCCCACTCAGGTTTTCCACTTGTCAGCGCCAAAGTACTTATCAGATAGGGGATAGATGATCTATTGCAGATCGATGTCCCTGTGACGTGAAGAAATGTGAAACGTCGATATAGGTAAAATGCATCGCGTCAGGTGCGATGTGGCAAATTTCTAAAAGCAGGACTTAACTTCCTTACTTTCCTTAGCAACAATCATCTCTTTTCAGAGACTTGGAATACGTTTTAAAATTGCTTCCATAGTGGGAGGCATTTCAGAGAAACGAATGATAACGAAGTAGGGGGATACAGTTTGCTGTTGAAGCTACATATGTATCATCTCAATCCACAATTCAATTACACCACTGGATAGCAAAGGGTCAAAACTTGTGCGCTAAGTAGGGAGGAGCTGTGACTCGTCGCACGCGCTGGAGGGAGAGCCACAATTTTTAGAATAATTTTGCTGCGTATCGAGATTTCTATTTAGTACAACTTTTGACTCGGAGAAGTTACGACGTTCATTTTATGTTCAATCGTCAGCTCTCATCAGAATCTATCGGTGTATATAAAATTATAGTAGTGTAAAAGGGAACAATAAATATAATAAGGTGTTAAAATAAAAGCAAATTATTATCAAAAGTATATAATGTCGGCCTATACACGTTAAAGCCAGTCAAATACAGAAATCGTATACGGCTGGAAAGGGCTTTCCAAAGAGCAATCCGGATGGGTACCACTAAAATACCATAAGACGGAATCAAGCGAGGTTAAGGAACACAAAAGAATGAAGGCGACCAGATGGATCAACGACGGTGTCAATATATGGGCCAGTTGAAATTATGCAGTGGATGATGAAATCAGCTTCTGTAGTGGCACCGGACTGTCTTGGCATCAATTGTGTACGGTAAAAGAGTCGTTTATGAAGACTACATTGCGCAGCCCGCAGTGCACGTTTTCACGCGTTTTTCAACAATCATTCGGACGTAAGTATGATGTGTGGTAGCGTTCTATGGTTTCTGCGCTCATTGAAGCCTGCGAAAGAAAATGCCACTGCTGAGGTAATATTTTTCCTGAAGAGCTAGTGGCTGACTTTAATCTGTCTGCTACGTGTAAACCCAGCCAGACTCGGACAAAGCGATACACGTTGTCACGTTCAAGTCGGATTTATTGTATCCACAAGCCACAACTTACAGGTTTGCCTGCATTAGATCAAGTTAATTCTGTCTAGTATCACACCTCGACTATCATTCGTACGGGTGCGTCAGTTTGCGACGCCAGTAATCATGCACTCGTGGATGTGTGTGGACACAAGGTTACTTGCCAGTTACTGCGTCAATTGGATGATGTAAAGATGCCTTCAATGTTAATATAAAGAGGAACCTGATTAATAATAAATCTACGTAGGCACAGTAAAAGTCAGCGGTAAAAGCTTGGATACAACTCTTACCCAGTCCTTGTGCTGAGCGTACAAAGAAATACACTGGGATTTATTTCATGTTAACACACAGAATAACCATTTTTGTGGTAGCCAACGCCATCGGTGATGAGTACGATCGAGCATCTGGTGTGACGAAGTGCACAAAATTATGAGCCTGCTCGTCGTAGAAGGCATATATAAAGTACATTTCGAAGAGTTTGGAAGTGCCTAGGATGCCGGGAAGGTTAAAACGTCTCTAGAACATTACATCCAATTCTTACCTATGTACGGGAAGTTTTTTCCCCATAGAAGGTGTAGGCATGTGGTCGCTACTTTAGGGAATTTTGCCACATCGCATTTGACGCGTGCGTTCTACCTATATCGACACCTGAGCTGGCACCTTTGCTAAGGCTACCACACCGCATATCAATTGGAGGCAACCGACTAATTGATATATACTAACTTTAATTCTTAAAACAGTGGTGTCGAACATTTATATCCTTAAAATATTACGAATTTAAGTTTTTTGTTCCCTCTAAGCGTTCTAAGGGATGTTTAACCACCTTATAGAAGGGACCGTGTACTCAGGTGCCTCCCTCTGTGTAATGGAGAAAATGGGCATCAAATTTACAATGTGGCAATTGGTGTGTTATAAGGCGCCACACTAAAATGTAATGCCAGTTCTAAGGGGAACGATACTAAGGTCTGCAAAATAGTGAGTATCATCCGTTATCTGCACATTTGAAATAAAATAAGCTGTAAAAGGTAAAGAAATATATATTTTGGATTTTCATCAGCATTGTTTAAGGTACGCCATTAAATTAGGGGTCGCCAACCCGTGTGGGCCACGGACTCGAATGGCCCTCTAAAGGCATTTTAATTGATTCTTTCATTTGAATCTGACTCAATATCAAGAAAATATTTTTGTCGTAAAAAACGCCATTTTTCTTCTTTTATACATTTTACAGATATGCTTAATATCCATATGAGATAAGCAGCAGATCCGAAAGCAGCCTATGTGCCCATGTGTAAGACCATAAGTCCGTAAAATACAATTAATTCATTTGCGGAAAAAGAAAAATTTTGGAATTTGAGAATGAAAACTGGTTTATAGTTTATTTTTGTTTATTTAACAGTAATGACACGCACAAGTTTTAGAAAATAGTTATTCATGTGTGTAACTTTGAGGTGAACATTGGCAAACCAAATCAATTTTTTAAATTTTAAAAAGGTTTGAATAAACTAAAATGTGACAATGAAAGGGAAAAAAAAGCGCAAACAGTTTTACGTATTTTGTGACACATAAACACAATGTTCGGCAACCTTTTTATGCTGTGGCGTGCCAAACCAATCTACCAATATGATTCAGCGTGCTATACAGTTTGGAATATTCAATTCGATTTCCGTGATAATGAGCGCAAAGTTAGAGAATAGATGTTAATAATATAGATATTTATAGTTTTAATATATATTTTTTAATTTTTCTCTATTTAAAGATATTTCTTAACATATAAGTAAAAAGCATAAATGTAACAGCTGGCAAAACAAACAAAATTATACATATATCATATGTTTTAAGCTTATATTTATTGGAAATAAAATAATAGAAAACACATAAAAATAGAGAGTATTTTTCTTCATTATGGTTAAATAAAAGAAAATTTTAATGCGAACCTAGGGATTCACTGCTTTTACTTGTATATCGCAAAACCAAGAGTATAATGTGGGATTTTCAATTTGATACAATTCTGAGCATTCAGTTGTTAAGCAATTTCTTTGCGGAAACAGAAATGTTATTCTTACTTGTAGAGGCCAAGAGTTTTTTGCCGTATATGTGAGACCAAAAGTAGAGAAACTTGGGGGTACATGCATTTTTTAAAATTCATAAACACTATGTATTAAAAAATTATTAACACCTTTTTTTAAAATTAATATATGTTTATTTTATATATCTTATACCCATCAAAAAGTAAAAAATAATAAAAGAAAAACTGCAAAGGAAAACAAAGAAAAAAGTGTCAGAAGGAATTCACTGTGTATTTTCAATATTAGAAAATAATTTTATACTAAATATAATGAATTTTAAGACATTTTATGATTTAAAGCATACAAGTAATATTAAACATACATTTATTTTATAATTTGGAACATGGGGACACGGGACGGCTCCACTTTGGGGTGAAAGGGATATCAAAGATGTTTCTAGTAGACTGGGCAATGGGGTTAAAGGTTTGCACTTCTTGCCAGAAACGTCAGAACTCAATTTCTCTCGGCGGGTTGGGATCTAATAAAACCAGTTCAAGATTTATAGCCACCATTAAATGTATTAAAAAATATGGCAAAATTTTTCAGAATTACTTTAAAAAAAGGGAGAACAAAATTGAATCACCTGCAATTCACGACGTCAGAAAACTGTTTAAAACTCAAATTAACCTAGAAAGAAAATAGGAGTTCGACACGTTAAAGAAATAAGTGATATTAAATTATAGTTGGTGGTAAGCACAGAAAAAAGATAGGAAAAGTTAATGACCAGGTTGAAGCCCAATCCTAAATTCCTGAAGCCAACGGTTCCTAAACGCAAAAAATCCTACAATTTTGATTAGAAATGTGCCAAATGACGTAGACGATTCTGAATTACTAGACGTTATTCGGGAACAAATCCTGAAATCCTTGCTTCAAACAGGTGTTGGAATGAGTCTAGAGTTCGTATTGTTCTGAAGAATTTCAGCATGTAGAGAACTATAGTAGTGGAATTTCATCCTAAGATTTAGGAAAAATGTTAAAGGCAGGGTGGATCATTAAAAATAATGTGGAGACATATTGCCGTTTTGAAGACTTCTTACGTTTATAAATAGGTGTTTCCAATGTCTCGGATACAATCACAGAGCTAATGAATAAAACTAATATTCTATCTTGCTATTTTGCGCTGGAGAACATAAAATTGATATCTGCTCATACCGTGAAAATCAGGTATGTGTAAATTGTATCAGATATAATAAAAAGTTAAAAAATGAAGCTAAAAAAGTGGATGTCAAGCATAAGCCTTTTCGCTACTTTATTCTTGTCCTTGGTTACTTGAAATCAAGTTGCTGCTCGAACTGACTATGACTAGATTAATTAAAGACCATCTTAATTTTGTTCAAATTAACTTACATAAATCAAAAAAGGCTACTCAACAACTTATTCTGAATCTTGAAAATGATAATGTTGATGTTTTGCTCTTATTCAAGAGCCACACTTGTTTTAGAGGAAAGTTTCCTGGTTCCAAACACTTACAAAATTTTTTTATGATACAACATCTGAGGGTTATAAAGGCGGCTATTATTATTTAGAAACATGGCTATTACAGTTTTCCGATCCTAGGAATCTTGATTACAATTCTGCAATGAATTGACATCTCCTTTGGGCTTACGATTTACTGTTTTTCTCATATTATTTCAGACCTTCTGTTAATATTGATTTGGATCTAAGAAAAATTGAGAGCAGTTATTTCAAATAGAGGCTTGCAAAGAAGCATATGGTGTATGGATGCAAATAGTAAGTCTGAGTTTGGTTTAGTCAGTGACTGTCTCTAGAGGCATTAAGCTGTGCCGAATTTTTTCAGTACGTGGCAATTGTTTACAATAAATGGTGATTATGGGCCTACGTTTTGCGCAGACCAGGGGTACGAGAGCTATATTGATATATCAGCTATTTGGGTTCAATCAATGCTTGGTTTAGTTGAAGGTGGTATATACCAGATTATATGATTCCCTCTCTGATCATAGGGCCAGATTTCTTTTTGAGATAGAAGATTCCCAAATCAGGCAGGGGCTTGTGATTGCTCTGTAAAACAAATCTCTTCAATACTAAAGAGCTAAATTGGAATGTTTTTATTCTCAATGCTTAAAGCCAAGAATGTACATGTGAATTCTTTAAATAACTGTATGCAGCCTGATAGTCTCAATTATGTGTTCAGATGTGCAAGAATTAAGGTACAACGGCTGAAGAAAAATCAATCCCTTTGAAAAATTAGTTTATCATAAAGTACCCTGGTGGTCTGTTGAATTATTTTGCGTAAGTAAACAATTGAATGCAGCAAGAAGGCGATATCAAGAACAGAAAAATTCCGTTCTGAGGGAGGTCTATAGAAATTTACTTTCAAATTAGGATAAAATATAAGTTCAAACTTCATGACAAAATGAGCCTCTTGGAAATCTTTCTCGCTGATATTACTGTACAGAATGTTTGGAAGAAAATTTATACTTATGGAATGAAAAGCAATTTTACCAAAAAGGGTTTGAAATTTCGGGGATCCGAAGTTTCCTCTAGCAATTTTACTTCTTCGTTTGAACATACTATAGATGCCGTCTTGAGAAATCTTTCCCTTGTGATCCGATTAGTCATGATGAAATTCTGAACAGGGTTTGCGTTCCGATGCTGGTGGTATATAGAAAGCGGCAGTAGTGTCCCTTTTTCAAGAACAGAAATTGACTGTTATAGATAATTTAAGTTTAAATAATCACCTGGCTCCGATAAATTAATAATGAACTGATTAAGAAGTTTCACAGAATTGTTCTCCTTCTGTCCTCTTGGCTCTCTTTACTTACCTGTTTGAACTTGGGTGTTGTTTTCCCAAGAATTTGGAAGAGGCAAAAATTGTACTTCTTCCTAAAAGTTCTGAATTGTCAAGTACCCATTGAAAATATTCAAGATTTATGCTTACTCCCTTGATTAGGAAAGTGCTTGGAAAAACTCTGCATTACTAGACTTAACCACTATTTAAGAAAATCTAGACTTTTAAGTGATGACCAGTACGGTTTACGCCTCAAAGTTCAGCAGAGGATGCCTTGGTTCGCCTTTGTGATATCGTCAAAGAGGAAAACGCAAAAACCATGTGACTTTTATCTCATTGGACATTAAAGGAAGCTTTCGATAATGCCTGGTGGCCTGGCATCTTACACCTTCTCAAAAGTTTCGAGTTTACGAAACATACTTGTATTAGGAGCTTCTTACAATGTCGTTCAGCTGATCTTACGTTGGGTAACGTCACATAGAATCGTGTTTTGGAAAAAGGCTGCCCACAAGGGTCAGTGATGGGACCTTTTTCTGTGGAATTTGGTATAGACGATCTTTAACACGTATCTCAAGTTCCAAAATTGTCATAAAATAGCTTTTGCAGATGATGTACTTCGTATTGTTCAAAGTAAACACTTTCAGGATTCTGCACTTTGTCACAAGACATTCTTAATAATATCTTAGACTGGTCAGAGCTATATAAGCTGGAATTTAATCCACTTAAAACAAAAGTAATGAAGATTTATAAAAAATCGACAGTAGATCAAAGAATCAATTTAAATCTTGGAGGTGTAATAATTGAAGAAGTGCACAAGATTAAGTATTTGAGCATAATTGTTGATAACAAAATGCAGTGGAAGGAGCATATCTCTTATGTTTCTATTAAAAGTGAAAAGATTCTTCTTGGACTGTTAAGAATTTCAAGCAATACTTTTGGAGTGAAAACTGATGTTTTCAGTTGATTTATAAGCAGGGAATAGTACCTCTCATGTCTTATGCATCGAGCTTGGGGACATTCTTTAAGTAAGAAAATTAATAGTAGACTTATTAGAAGAACGCAACGTAGATTTTTTACTTCACGTGTCATTAAAGGATACAAAACTATTAGCTATGAAGCATTGTTTTACTATTCTGGGTATACCACCTATCGACTTGGATTTATTCTGAAGAATCTTGATGTTCGTAGAAAACTATTTGAGTACCAACCTTGGCACGCTGGGTGGGACGGTTAGTTCGTATTGCCACACTCTTCATGTAGGAAACCTATCCTCTTGAAACATACAAATGAAGTCTTTCAAGAATATAAAATTGTTTGTTTTCACAGATGGGAGTAAATTGAATGGTAGGGTTGGTCTTGCCTGCGTTATTTACGAGGAAGGTGTTGAATATGTTACTTTACAGCATCGTTAGAGATGAATGCTCTGTTTTCCAGCCGAACTACTCTGCGTAATCTGCCGTAAAAATTGATTCAGGACTCTCTCCGCCAGGGTGGAACGCTCAACTGCTTATCTGCACTGACTCGCTCTCTTCACTCCATTATTTGCTCCAATGTAAACTCTACATAAAAACTTGTTGTAGGAGTTCAGTCTATTCTGTACTACTTAGGCTGCGGCATATCCACTTTTCTGCTTATGTTCAGGGGCCATAGCGGAAATCTCTCGACGTGACGAGCCCCGGATCAGTTGGCTAAAGAGGCAACTTGCCAAGATATGAACCTTTTGATGTCTGTGCCCATTGTCCACTGGAGCTTATTTAAGCTTGGGGAAAGAACTTTTCTTCACTGGAACACCGTTCTGGCCTCGCCTAAGCTTTTGTGGACTAAAAGGGTTTTTCCGGCCATTTATCAACGGCTTAAATGTAAGAATTTTGTTACTGATTTAAGTTATCCCAGATTCTAACAGGCCATGGGAAATTTTTATAGCTATTTATCTAGATTTAATTGAGTGGTGAGTGATGTTTGTTCTTGTGGTCAGGATGCTGAAACTGTGGAACATGTATTGTTGTATTGTAAACTTTTATTTCTGTAAAGAAAATTTTAGAAAGGTTGAAATGTTGGAGGTATTTCCACAATACCTGTTTTATCCTGTTGGTTAAATGTACTGAGAGCCTTAATGTCTTAAGAAAAATTTATCATACTGTATGGAATTTTAAAGTTTATATATATGAATTTACCTCCCTTTTTTATATTTGTGTATTTCCACTCTTCCTTTTTATTTTGTTTTGTCTTGTTTTATTTGTTTTTTCCCTTTTCTTTTCTTTTTTCTTCCAATTTGAACTTTGATATAGAGTTTAATTGAGTTTACCACTTACGTCTGCTTAAAACTTCATGTTATGCTTTGCGGAGCATGAGGTTGCAAATAAGTAAATAAAAAAAAGAAGAGTTCGTTATATAGAAAATTCACTTTGTTATAGAGGGTTATTTTACGATGAAAATCATTGATATGTTCAAGGTTCAGGAAAAGTTCGCTATATAGAAAAATTCGCAATAGAGGTTTTCGATTGTGTTTGGGAATTTACCATGGTATTTATCTTATAATCTTAGACCATTGTAATTTGCATGGCAACGGTAAAACCAAATTGCTCTTCTTATACTGGGTGCATCTGGCACATAGTTTGTAGTAGTGAGATTGGGTGTGTCAGTAAGATATGAACTGCAGAGATTGGATTTATTACTGTATTTCTGAATTTTACAAAAGCAAGTCCGTACAGAAAAACAGATTGTATTTATATTGAGGTGGTAAAGATATTATGGTACGAAGATGCATTTTAAACATAGCGAAATGTAATAAAAATAAAACTTTCAGAGAAATATTTAAAATTAATAGTAAGTAGAGTATAATTAGAAGGGGTATGGACCAAATTTCAAAGATTTTGTATTTTAGAGTCAAATAAATATTACAACAGATGCAATTACCATAAAATTAGTGGTTTCAATAATGTAAGTAAAAGAAAAATACTAGGAAGTGAAATTATATAAAGAAACAGATACAAGTAAATAAAAAGAAAAATAAATACAAGTAAATAAATACTAACTAAAAAAATTTTTTATGATAAAGGTGTTCAATACTCAACTTCACAAACTCATTCACAAACTGTAAACTAAGTGCGAAATAAATGATGTGGCTACGAGTGTTTCTCAATTTAAATAAAACATTTATTAAGTATTTACAAGGATGCATAAAAAAGCTTAAATATTATCGCACGCTTTACATAGCCGTCCGTTTCCTCCAAACGCCTCTCGAGATTCGCTTTCCTCTCTGTTCGGGCCTTTTCCTCCCCTGTTGCCACACCAGAGAAAGAGAAAACTACGCTTACACCCCTTCTAGGGATCAGTCACCCCTTCGCTCCTTGGGTGACTAAGATTTATTAGGCGCTCGCCCCTCCTCGGGTCAATCAATCACTCCGCTCTTTGGGTGCTTTCGCAACATTCTCCCACCTTTGAGTTTTCCTGCTGTAAAAAAACTCAAACACATATAAAATACAACAGTAAGATTAACAATATAGGTGCTACAGAATGCCGGGTGTTAAAATAAAGCAAATTTACAGTAAACAAAACTTGTACAAAAATACATTTTTAGGCATATATGTCAAACGCTTCCAGGTAGTTACTTTTCTGCCTCTCCTTGTGTGAATGACAGAATCAGTCAGATCTTTTGGTAAATTAATTTCTGGTTCTTGCAGTTCTAGATTGTAAAGTCTTTGCACTGGTCTGACCAGTTCCCAGTCTCAGTTTGACTCGAGCGACTCTAATGTGTCCATCTTTTCAGGAATTAGTTGAATTACTTTAGCAGAGACCACAGAGTCCGATTCTTTAAACTATTTTCCACCACAACTACTTCTCCCACCGTTAAGGGGTCTTGATTCCGGTGACATGCGTTTGCTCAGTTGGCCTAGGTACTCAATTTCATCTTTCCTAAAGCTGTTCCAGATGGTTTGAACATGTCTAATCATCTTATTGATTTCTTGATGATCTAGACAATCTATATCCAGTTACATCTGACGTTTCGGAACTATCTTGTAAAAACATGGCTGGTGTTGGTGATAAATCATTAACATCCCTCAGAAATGTAAAGTTAAGGGTCTAGAATTGATCACATATTCACATTCACATAATTACAGTATTTAATTCTTCGTAATATAACTGACTCTACCTAACATTTTTCTCAAAATTTGTTTTAACATTTGAATCATTCTTTCCCAAAATCCCCCCCACCAAAGCTGCGGCACTGGGGGTTAAATTTCCAATTTATTTTTTGGATATTAGCTTTAGACATTACTACATCCCAGTCAATGGAATTAGAGGTGCGCCTATTAGACCAACAAAATTTGTTTCCATTATCGAATAAATAATGGTCGGTCGGCCCTCTTCTCGAAATAAATCTTCTTAAGATTGTAAAATGCTGCGGTAGAAAGAGATGTAATAAGTTCAAAATGCACTACTCGGAATACAGCACAAGTGAATAATATACTGCCCCAACCCTTACGCTTATCTTTTTAAATAAAAAGTGGACCTGCAAGATCAACTCCTACAACGAAATATTTTAGGTTGCTTACCTATCTTTTCGGTAAAGAAGATGGTACCACTTCCGTTTTTTGAGCCGAAAATCTTTTGCACCCTAGTGCATTTTTGTATTATTTGTCTGATTAATTTTTCCTTTTTAAATCAAAAAATTTTCTCTTAAATGATTCATTACAAAAATAATAGATACACCTGCATGCAAGTTCCTTCCCATGTTTACACTTTGATCATCAAATGAACAACTGGGTGTTCCTTAGGTAAAATATTAGGAAACTTAAAATTGTCTGTATCTTCCGAAAACTAAGTTTTTGTTCTAGCACGCAAAATTCCATTGATCTAAAATGGTTTTAAAGGACGCAATTTCTCATCCGTCACTCCCTCAAAATTTTCCATTTGTATTAATTTAGTACATTTTTTCCGCATGATCAAATTCAGAAAATGTTATTTCCAGTATTACAAACATCAATTCTCTTGGCATTTTTAAAGAAACGAAATATCTCAAGCCATATTTTGAACAACTTTTAAGTAATATGAGAAATATTTACAGTGCCAGTTAAACTCTTCAATTCTCTTAGCGGTATTAACCAAAACACACACACAGATTTCCTTAACTCTAAATTTATTGCATTTTCATCGGGACTTGTTTTGATCCGGGCGTGAGCCGGGTTTCGGACAACCAGGAGGGCTCCCCCTCCCACCATCTTCTTTTGGATTTTCTTCATCTGTTTCTTCTTCTGGGTCTTACAAGGTCCATCGTTCTTCTTCAACAATACCCAATATGGCAATAACTGAAACCGCTTTTCAAATGGTGACCGCATTCTGCAAAGGATGGACCACCAACCTTGCAATTGCGGCCACTCATTCGATACGAAGCGTTTCATTCAGACAGTACTGCACGATAGGAGCATTTAAAGCTGGCCATGATGTCATGGCTTCCGAAATCGCCGATGTAACTCGGTCTACTGAACTTTGAATTGCGCCACATTCTAATTGACATTTTTTATTTTTTTTACGTTCATTTATCCAAGGACCATGTCTGATACTCGGAACATCATTACATATAATTTCTTTGTCATACACATTTAAGTTACAAGTATAATTATTATCAACGCATCAGTTAAACAAATTTTTATAACATTTATGTCTATACATTTTGTTTGTACCATAAACAAAGAATGAATAACTCTTTAACTTCTCCCTTCATTTTTAAATTTTAAATTTTCCGCGGTAGGATTTTAAAATATACGATTTTGAGATCCGGTGTCAATTAAAGAAAGCTCTTACTAAACTCTTATATGGTTTCCGTTTTGCAACACAACCACAAGAGTCTGCAAGAAGGAACTTCAGGGGATGCAAGCTTGATTAGCCAAAGAACATTAGAGCTAGATGAACTAGCAGTCGTGCTATTCTCAACGCTTGCACTTTTCGGTTTTCAAACCCGATCTCAAAGGCAATTTAGAGCATAACACAGCATAAATATCGTTTGTGCATATTATGCATTTAACATCTGATCTACATGAATGTGTGACATATGGCCCTTTTTAAACAAATATAACACACGCCTCTCTTAATCACAGCATTCTTCTTACTTAATTGAATTTCCTCAGAATCAAAACTATTCCTAGCTAGTTTTATTCTGTCCTCACCCTAGAAACCTCTATCGATAAAAATTTCACTTAACAGAATCAAAGTCTTTCTTGCTTGATTCATCTGATGAATAACCAACGTATCTCTCCAGGCGCGCAGAATTTCAGCGGGAAGACGAGTTCCACCATCAGGAAACAGCATGGCTGCATATTTTCTTTGGTGACTCCCAAAGGATTCTAAGGCGCGTAGCTGGGCCTCAATCTTGTCATACAGCGAAGACAAATTTTCTTGACTTCTGTGTTCTGTAGAACCAGCTTTAAGAGTTCTCGGACATACATGAATCAAGACATCTCTTGTCGAACCGCATTTTTAGGTATTCAAGCCTTTCTGCTTGGTTTTCAGGGGTCGCCGGAAAACTTTCAACTATCCTGGCCCGGGATTTTGGGTTGTTGCCTGGATCATGTGCTGAAACTTGTCCCCATCATCAATGCTCTCATCTTCATGGATTCTCTTGAACTGGTTGTGGGAAACGCAGCCAATCCGTCAACTCTCCAGAAAACTGCTGGAACTGAATCTTGGGAAGACGCAGAGATGAAGACGAAGATGTGACCAGGCTGTTTTTGTCCTTCTGTCCCAAAGCATCTGTTTTCATGATATTTTTCACGCGGACTTGCCAAGTAATCATCTTTTCAGCATAGCCCAACTAATGACTTCAAATTCAATATTATTACGCTACTTGCGTGCAGTTTGTATCAATCATTAATTCCTAAAACTGCATCTTCTACTTCTTTAAGTTCTGCGCTTTTACCTTTAATTGTTCAAATGCGAGTTTCACCGGCATTCATATCTAGAGGATCATTTTCGATAATTTCCTGAAGATGATTTACAGCCTTCGGGGAAAGGCTGTTCTCAACGGCGATGCGTCATAATTTTAAAGCATCCATGATTTCTACTTTCTTATATTCAAAATGCTTTTCTAACACTCGTAGCCCACCCGGGGAACACAAAATATTCAATACTAAACTTCACAACTTATTTACAAACTGTAAACTAGAAGATTGCGAAATAAATGATGTGGCTACAGGTGTTTCTCAATTTAAATAAAACATTTATTAAGTATTTACAGGTTGCATAAAAAGCAAATATTATCGCGCACGCTCATAGCCGTCCGTTTTCCTCCAAACGCCTCGAGGGAATTCGCTTTCCCTCTCTGTTCGAGGGGCGCTTTTTCCTCCCCCTGTTGCTGCACCAGAGAAAGAAAACTACGCTTACACCTTCTAGGGTCAGTCACCCTTCGCTCCTTGGGTGACTAAGATTTATTAGGCGCTCGCCTCCTCAAGGTCAATCAATCACTCCGCTCTTTGGGTGCTTTCGCAACAAAAGGCATAAATGTCATTTACCATTGGATTTAGTCTCACCTATTTACAAAACTTCAAGATTTTAGACATTTTTCTCAATTGTTTGATGTAACAATTCTTTTACGATGTTTTCAATTCTTTCATCCAGTTTTACACATGCTTTTTTCTATTATATATATATATATATATATTCCAGGGTCACCTATTTCTCTGGATTTTAAATTAAAAGACACTTTTTGTGTGTTTCTTCTTTTGAGTATTTTAACTATAGAGTGGACATTAAGGTTGGTTTCTGCCAGTGATTGCATTTAATTAGGAATTTCACCCCTTCAAGCAAGAATTTGTCCTATGACTCTGTCGTATGCATTCCATACTTTTAATCGGCATATTTGTTTTGTCCATCCACTCGACAGATGGGAATGGGGTAAAATTTATCCAATGCTAAAAGCGTTTTTCATACAATGCTAAAGCATTATCTATATGTTCCATTGGCAAGTAGCTAATGCAAATCATTCTGGGCATTCCTTATATCTTCGTTCTCTTTTATATTTCTTTTACTGGACTCATTTATTTAGTATCTTACGCTACAAAGCAGTGATTAAAATGAAATTTACACTCGGGAAACTTAGTTGAACTGGGGAAATTCTGGCACAAACGACTATTGATGGCTCTGCAGCTTTAAAATCCAAATTTATAGTGTCCGGCTTCGACTAAGGGCACCAACGTTTCACTTTCTAAAACATTGCAATGAAAATAGCTTGTCTCTTATCAGGCAGAATTACAAAAAGCGAAGATATACGTTGGTCTCAGTTTCTGTACTCCTTAAGTCGACGTGCATTGTATATATTTGAGAAAATTGTTTCAGACAGCTTTTAAATGTTCTACGTAAGAAAAAGGTCTTTCCATTTTCCAAAAGGTACCGAGATTCTACTCCAAATACTAAAATCCTGTGATCATGGTCATTTTGAGTCTAAACCAGTGGTCTTCAAACTATGTTCCACGGAACCTGGGTCCATTAGGTATACCAAGGTTTTCCCGGGGTCACAATAAAAAATTTAAAAGAAACTTATAAATGTGTTTAAAATGGATTCACGTTCTTTGGGGTTTCTACACCCACAAGAGTTTAAAACTTAACCCGTCATTAAAACTAAAAAATTTTTTTTAAAAAGGAACTTTATTTTGCAATACTTTTTAACATTTATTATAATTTAATAAAAGAATAAAACGCTTTATCTTTATATGCACCTATACTTAATATTTTATTGTTTTATCCGGGGTTTCCCTAAGATAATTTTTTAATTGTTAGTACAATGTCTTGAAAAATAAATGCACATTTTACAACTGTGGAAAAACCTCAATAAAAGGAGAAGGAAAACTTTTATATGAGCAGAATCGATGTAAAAAAACAAAGTTAAGCAAGAACTGGTCCCAAATTTTATGTTGAAAATTCATGTAAATTACACAATATTTCTCACTCAGTTATAAAGATTTTAATGCCATTCGAGCGTGGGTGGACAATACAAATATGCCCATTAAAATGGAAGGTATTGCACAGTGTCATGGACAAATTCTGCTGAAGGGTGGAATTTCAAATTAAATGAATACTGGAGAAAAAGCCAATTCCACTTTTTTAAAAATACTAAAAGAAGAAACACACAAAAGTGTCTTTTTTTTTTAAGATCCCGAGAATTTGGTGACCCTGGAATAAAAAAGGAAAAAACATTTTAAAACTGGATGAAAGAACTGAAAAAATCAAAAAAAATTCGAAACATCAAACAATTGAGAAAAATGTCAAAATCTTGGTTTTGTATCTAGGTGGGCTAAATCTGACGGTAAATGACATTTTAAAAATTTTTTAAAAAGTTGAAGGAAAATACG